>JAODAL010049595.1:0-28053 GCA_025379985.1 Phyllomedusa bahiana | reverse complement strand
GGTTTTTGGTGGGGTCATGGTTTGGGTGGGGTTTGAGGCATGTCTTGCTGTGATTCGTGTTTGGGGCCGGGTTGAGAGGTGGCTGATGTGACCCTCTTTTTTAATCTAAAAAAATTTGGGGAAAGTTGTTAAAAACTCCTTGATGGCAAGTTATTTGCAGATTGTGCTTTAAGGCTTGTTCAACTGAAAAATTTTACAATATTGTCACAATGCTGAAATATAACTTCCCATCAAGGAGAAATGAAAAAAGATACTTAGGGGAGGTGTATTCTTTCCCTGTGGGCTAGTTATCAAAACCATGTTAGCTGCCTGTTCTATTTTTTTTGTGGCTTTTTAATTGTCAATAAACATGGTATTTTTTATGGAAAAGGGTTTCCCCGACTAAAAATTTTTTTGAATGGGACTTACTTGGAGCTGCAAGGTTCACATCTAATGTCTGGCACTCTCCAGATTACAATAACTCGAGCTAAAGGTTATTTCAGATGGTAAGCACAACATTTTATCTTTATTGGACTTTGCTTCTTTATGACAATATATTTGGCTCAAAACAAGCCCAAAAAAAGGGTTTTGCAGCCCCAAATTCCCCATACTTGTCGGGGGTTTGTGAAAGTCAGGCCTTTATTTTTATTTTTAAGCAGACAATAATCCCAAATACACCAGACCTCCACAGATGCCATGACCTAAGCCTGAGATGTTTCGGGATTAGATGAACTGCAGAGTGAAAGAAAAGCGGTCAATAAGTTCTTAGCACCTCTGAGAATTCCTTTAAGATTGTTGGAAAACTTTTCCAGGTGACTACCTCATGAAGTTGATTGAGCACATGCCAAGTGTGTGCAAAGCTGTCATCAAAGCAAAAGGTGGCTACTTTGAAGAATCTAAACTTTAAAACATATTTTGGCTATTATAACACTTGTTTGTTTACTACTTAATTCCATATGTGTTTCTGTGAGGAACCAGTCAGGGGCACACAAGTAGACACAGACTGAGTGAGACCCTGACTCTGTGCCCAAATCCACCTGTTTGGGGGAGCCCGACTCCTTAAAAGGGTGGCCCCCCCCGAAGACTGCAAGATCAGTAAGTGGTGAATACACAAGACACGACAAAACAAACACTGAACAAGTAAGGGAAAGGGTAAGTAGCCAGGTCAGCAACATGGGAAAAGAAGAAGAAAGAAATTAAACGGGGATATTGGTAAGTTACCCCAAGGTAGGAACAGGTAAAGTAAGAAAGATTAACAGGTATTTTAAAAAGCAAAAGGTAACCAGTATAGAGGCAAGGAGAAAGGGAACGGGGAACCTGTATAAAAAAAGACCAGTTTACGAAAAACGGGTGATAGGTGGAAGAAAAAAAAGCCCGGGTTGGTTTAAAAGGGTTCAAAAAAAAAAAATTTGCAAGAAGAATTAAAACTAGCTGAGTGCTGACACGATATGGGGTTGGCCAGGAACCATTAAGGCTATGTTAAAGGGGAAAATTGCGGGGGAAATTTAGCCCACATTTACGCCGTGGGGGTTGGGCCGGAGCAGGGAACTTGTTGTATTGGTTCAGAAGCCATTTCAAGGTTAAAAAAAGAACATTAAAGAGCAAAAAAGAACGGGGAAATTTGGATTACAAATACTGACTGTCTCACCAGAAGAGGGACACTTAGGGCTAGTTCACACGGCTTTAAGCCGACGTAATTGCGGGGGTGGTTTGTGGTTTACGCCCGGGTGCCCTGAGGGGGGCGGGGTGCCCCGGGGCTCGCCGGCCCCCCTTTTACACTCATTATTCACGGCGCGTACCCCCGTAAAAAATGTGTATGTCACTTTCTCCCCCTAGGGTATTCGCCGAGGGGAGAAAAAAAACGGAATCCTGTTCTCTATGAGGTGGTTACGTAATGACTGGGAGGATTTAGCCCTACTGCAGCGCAAAAAAAAGGCGCGCATAGGCGGAATGAGGCCAGAATGCCCCCTGTGAACGGCCCCTTAGAGTAATTGTCACTGTCGCAAAACGTTTGCAGTGTTGAAAAAGTTTAACACTCAATGGGGTCAAAATTTTCAGGGAGAATAAAAGAAAGTAAAGTTCAAAAAAAGTATAAAAGTTTTAAAAAGTATTACAAATGTCAAAACTCCTCTTTTCCTATTTGTCACATAAAAAACAATTACAAAAATAAACATAATTGGTATTTCCTTATTTCTAAAAGTCTGATATATTAAAATATAACCTTAAATGTCCTGAATGGTGGATATCCTAGAAAAAGAAATGCTGCATAATTGTAGTTTTTGGTCTTCTCACCTCCTAAAAAAAGAAAAAAAAAGTTATAAAAAAGTAGTATTTTTAATTACACCAATAAAAATTACAGCTTATCCAACAGAAAAATGAGCCCTTCTATCATTGACAGAAAAGTAAAAAAAGTCTATAAAAATGGTAATGCAACACAATTTATTTATTATTTTAAAAACTTATATTTATTTAAAAGTAATAAAAACAATATGAATTTGGTATAGCTGGAATTGTACTGACCTACAGAATAAAGCTATTTGCCAACAATTTTTTTTAAACATTCCCCCTCACAAAGCATTTAGGACGACATGTCAGAAAAGTGGTGTTTCCTCACCAGTTTTAGGCGCATTAAATCAGTGTAAAGTGCACCAGAAAGTCCAATCCTCTCAAAAAACTGGCGTCAGGTATACCTTGCATAGAAAACGTAATGCGCCTCAAAAGGCGCATTACGACTAAAAAGGTGCATTGCGATTATAAAGGCGCATCACGCCAAAAAAAGGCGCATTGCGCAACTCACGGCATATAGCATGTCATTGGTAGTATATGTAATGCGCCTATCGAGGCACATTGCGCGACAGATGTGTATAACATATGTGATGCGCCTCAAAAGGCGCATTGCGCGACGGGGACGCACAGTGCACCATTTTTAGGCACTTTACAAAGTGTCATGTCCTGCGTATAATGCGCCTAGTTTTGGTGTACGACAATTCATTTACATCAAGAATATGGCGTCAAAAGTGGTTTTGGTGCAAAATAGACCAAAAGACTGGCATTGGCGTGTTGGGTCATGTCGCCCTTATTTGGCATTCCAGTACGTTTTATGGTACTATTAAAATCAAAAATCAACAAAAAACAAACCCTTATATGTCTATGTTAACAACAAAATAAAGAAGTTATGGCTTTTGGAAGGTGGGGTAAAAAAAAGAAGCTATTGCCAAAAAGTTAGCACAGATCTCCATTATTTACCTTGAATTATTTTTTAATGGGCAGCTATCTGTTACTGCTTTTTAAATCTGTTGGTATACAAATCCCACTAGATGGAACCATTGTTTACAAGCAACATCTTGAAAATTCAATCCAAATACGCTACTTGTGAGAGGCAAATATGACAGAAAACCACTCCAACCAACATATTAAATACATATGTGTCTTCATTGGATCCTACATTGTATCATTAAATACAAAAACGACATTCTCTGTTTCCAAAGCAATTTTTCACAACTGTAATAAATATCCATTTAAGTGACAGCCCCACTTTCCTGGGACATTGGAAAAAAGGAACAATTCATCACTATGTTAGTTAATTCTTAATGTGTGATTGATCATGCAAAATGCTTGTATTCTGTATTCATAGTTATAAAACAGATGTCTCCAGGCTAGAAGGAGATGCAATTCCCAACTAAAAAAAAACTCTCTTGTGAAAGATTGAAGGGGTTTGTGTCCAGCTGAGAAAAGCCAGAATCCATGTGATGTAAGAACATTAGCAGTGTTGAAGACAAGATCCAGTGTGCGCCAAGTTTACAAGAAATGGACAAAACAGCTGTTCAGCCAATGGCTCATTCATTAATCGCAAGTTATGTGCCGTCCAAAAAAGCAACCATAATGTAATCACTGTGTGTCCTGCTGCCTTCCTATGATGTTTTATGTACTTAACACTAGTTTTATGCTTCTCTTAGCTCTTGTGATGTGGACTCCTTGTTCAAAAGAGCTGACATTCTACTTTTCTAAATTGAATTGAATGCAGAAAAGAGCTTGACAGAATCTTTAATAACTTAGGGGAGCAGATATCAAACGTGTGGTCAGGGATAAAGGCCTATTTGGTCAATATGTGAAGCACCATTTGAGAAAACAGACATTTGGTCTGGAAATTCATTAAAAAGGGTCTCATAATATTAGAATAGATCATTGGATTTATGACTACCAGCTAGTGGGTATCCATTGTCAAAATGTCCAGTTTAACAATATTCAAACTAAAAGTAACTAAAAATAGATCACTACTTGCAAGGGCATTCATATCTTATAAAAGAAGCCTTCTATGGTTAGACCCATTACATTTTCAACAATAGACACCTCTTTTCTTTGCAATATAATAGGTTACAAGAGAGTAATATTGTGAAATTTGGGAGTCCATATTTAAAAACTAATAACCGACCAAAGAATAAGGGCGACATGTATGAATCCTGGCGCTGACAGGCCGGTTCTAAATAGCTTTAAAGGGATTTTGCCACAAAGTAAAATTGACGTGGGAAGTTTGAAAATTCAATAATAAATATTTTCACCATTCATCATTATTAAAAATTCTGCACCATTTTTGTTTTAGCTGTTCCTTTAGTGATCCATTGTTTACAGCTCATCTCTAGGGGATACAACCAGGGCTGTGAGCTCCTCAGTCCTGGTCGCACATGCTCAGACATCACCTCTCTTCTCAGGTAGCTACTGAGTGTTCAAACCCCGGGTGCTGTCACTCTACTCTTGTCCTTTGGATCAGTTAATAATAAGTCAAACATTGCAAATAAAAAATAAAAACCTCAATGAGGTATGTGCAATGATAAAGAGGAAAAAAGAATCCACAGGTTAAGTTCCTGCAGGGATTTGAACCAAGGACCCTTGTGCTGTAAAGCAAAAACGTTACCTCTGAGCTACAGTGTAGCCACTTACAATTCGACACATATACAGACCTTTCTTTGACTACATAGAGGAAAGGCCTGGTGATGTCATCCTGCTGGGTAACATGATATGCAATTCAAACAAATCACACATGCCCCCTTCTGAGCACACAGAGCTGAAGAGCAGGATGCAGGAGGTATGAAATGAGATCGTGGCAAAACCCTTTTAAGGCAGTGTAGAATGCGTCAGAATATATGACCCTGTTCTTCTGCAGGTCATACATACAGGCGCAGTCTAGTGCCAATACAACAGCTCTTTAGAAGTTTATTTGTTAGTAAGTTAATGGCTTTTAAAAATGAAAATAATTTGTTTTATGGGGAATTATATGGAGTAATTTAGATATTTTTTGCCCTAGGCAAAAAGTTTATAATTGAAGTCTATATCATTGAATCCAATGGTGATTAAATTAAAGGGGTATTCCAGCATTCTTTTAAAAATCTTAAAATAGCTGCAGGGTCGTTACACACAGCGCAACAGTATAGTACTAATCTTCCATCCTAAACATGTATGTTATCTTTTTTATTTTGCTGTTGCTCCCTATGTGATCCTTTTCAGCACATAAAGAATGGGTTTGACTTCAGCAGCAGCCATGTGGGTAACAAACTACAATTCCCATCATGCACTTTTGATGTCTATTCCAGACTGTTCTCATGCTGTAATCTACTGGTCGCTGTAGAGCAAGTCTCCTTCCTCCTGTGCATCTCATAGTTACAGCTTTTCCAATCATTTGCTGGTTCATAGAAACTTGGCTCACCCTCCTGTAATTACTAGTGCTGAAACTGAGCATGCCTTACCAAATAGGTGAAACTGAATTCCTTGCCAACAAGCTATAAATGTCTAATTTTAAGCCGAAAATACCGAAAATATTTAATTACTATATATCACAGATGTTTAGTTTGTATTTTCAATAGGCATCAAGTTTTGTATACCAGAATACGCTTTTAACTGTAGTAGGTCTGGATGTGGACAGTCCTACTACGGATGGACACTACAATGAAGCCACTTTACAGACATCTAAATGAGCTCTTACACCTCTGACTCCACTTTTCTCGACCTATAAACACCAGGCCTTTCTTTTTTGGACTGTTGGTGGTGCTACCTTGTGGGCTTCTGCTAAGAGCATGTATACTATCCTTTATGAGGCCAATGGAGAGGGCTAGCAAATAATTATTTGATTCTCCTTCATCCTACCTCATCATTATACTTTTATGGTCTGAATCTTTCTTTCATTGTCTGGTATTTTCGATGGCTTACAACAGCTGTAAAAAAACATTCAAGAGAGGAAGTTACCCTCATTAACTAGCTAACTTCCATAAAATCTGTTATTAGCTAATCCTGACATCAAATCCCACTTCATCCTGAACACATTTCCATGTATGATAAGGATATGGAAACAATGTTCCTCTTCACCATTCATAAGATCAAAGTCCTATATCATGTGATGTAAAGCACCAGGCCAGGGCACATGACTCCTTTCATCCATGGTTCCATATTGTTCATGCATTTTACAATCTAGAAATAGTTTAAAGGTGAAGAAATGATTACATGATAATCCACTTCCCTGTTCAGCAATACGGAATGTTTCCACAGCTAATATTTACAATTTCATGCTTTTCTCTCTCTGGTGACCTTCACTCCCACATCTCCGGCCTATTCCTGTACCCATCTGTCAAAGATTTCCACTTTACAGTAGTGCACATTAATCATAGGCTGGCCTTTCCGCACCCTCAATTCATTGCTGTTTTCCTTTTTAACCCTTCCGGTGGGGCGAGGGTTAAAGAAAGAACCTGACCTGGTAACAAAACCACATCCGTCAAGGGAGTTAAGCCGAGTTTTTCTACGCTTGGAAAGATCTATTCATCAATGTTCTCCAAAAATATGTGGTTTTCTGGCTGCGCAGTTACTGCCCGATCAATCTCCTCCGACCGATCAATAAAACTCACTTTTGTAATCTTATTTTTTTCCCTCTTCCTTGGATAATGTTGTGCTGTGATTTGCTACAGTGTTCATGGATAAGAAAGCAGACTCCTATTGCAACCACTCTGAGTTTTAAGAAAAAAAGGAAAAAAAGGTAAAACTTTAGCTATAAACGCAATTTTTTCCCCCATAGCAAATAATGGCAGATGCCTGACAGCTAAATTATTATTATTATCTTGTGCTTATATACAGAATAAATCACAGTACAGCCTAATGGAACCATAACAAACATAGAAGACAGCTACAAGAACCATACCAACCAACAGCTTCCTCGGTACATCGGATGTCAGGTTGTATGTATTGATGTCTTGAAATATTTTTACTTTATTGTATATTTGTAGTGTGTGTTTAGGTACAATTGTCAAAGCTGTGCCACCACCTGTGAGCTGCACACCAGCTGTGTCTAAGCTCTCAGGAATCATATAAAAGAGCAAGGTGGACCAGATTCGGACCTCGCACCTTGAGTTTGACACCTCTGATCCAGTTGTAGGTGTCACTAATAGTCTAGTTGTAAAAGGCAATATAAGTAGCAGCCCATAATCCAACGTGCCACCTAAACCAACTGTATCAAACAACCACTCGTAAGCTGTCTTCAAAGCGAATGAATCTGTATAAGTGATGGAGCCTTCAACCTACTACCTGTGGTATGGACAAAAAGTCCAAAACAGCCAGGGTCAGAATAGCCCATAGGGGAACAAAGGAATCTACTGTGGACCCCTAAGTACAACAGACCTGAAGATGATTTTCAATTGAATATGGAACCTTGAGAGAGACAGAAGGGCAAAGAAAATTAGGCAAAAAGCAAGAGACAGTCATGTACAACAGCTGTGGACTGGGCTCAAGCATCAACTCTACTGGTGGACCCTACAGATGAATGACTCTTCCTTTTTATGGAGACTGGTTTGGATTGTTCCTTTTTTAGGATACTTAATTTCCTTACCCTTCTTCCATGCAGCATTGAAGAAAATCTTCACCATTGGGTCTTTTTAATGAGAATCACTACCCACTTATGCTACATCTAAGGCATCTCTCTAGCCAACCAGCTGTGCGCTAAAGAGGGGTAAGATAATCTCCAAAAAATTGGGAATCTCGCAAGAGAACAGAGAGTGACTTTTGATCACTATTTTTACTATTTTGCCGTAGGCAAACTTAAACTCTATCAGTTCTCTATCTGTTAAACACTAAAACGTAACTTTTATTATATATAACTCTTAACCTCTATACTCACTATTTAAAAACCTGATCTCTCACTTCATCATTTAACCCTTTTTGCTTCTGAAAGAGGGAACAACTCCCTTTCTACTATCAAGTCTGGTGGAGCACCACCTATTAACAGGAGAGCCTTATATCTATAGCAAAGTACTAGCTCCAGTAAGGGATCCCAAGCCTACTACTTGGGCAGTCGTCCCTAATCTCATGGACACAGAACAAATAAGGCCCCCTTGTGACACCCCTGCAGCAGGTGACATTTGTAGACAGAGGTGAGAGATCACAATTTAAAACGTCATATCTGACCTCGCCGACATGTTTCGCCAGCTAACCTGGCTTCATCAAGGCTTAGAGGTCAGATCACATGTGGTCTGAGCTCACTTCCTTTTATATCATGTTAGGTAAACATCCCATTCAGGTGCTCACCAATTAGCCATCAGAGAATCCACAAAAAACCCACTCCCCCTTCCGCTCTCCTGCACGCACACTCATAAAATGTCCTGCTAAAACTGCCACCATGCTCTCATGAGCCAACAAACTTCAGACAAATTCACCATCTCCATAACGGGCTTGCGCCCCATCTTACCGTACTGCCCGCGCCAACGCACTGCACCAGCAGACACCTCAGCCCTGACTGTGATGGGCTTCCGTCTCACTTCTCTCATATTATTGCAACTGCGTGGCTCACCTAGAATGAACTGAGCAGAATAGGTGTCACATTATACAGCACACTACCAACTTTATCAATTCCCATCAGCCCCTTCTCTTCAATGTCTAATATGCATATGATGATGGGAGTTGATAAAGTTGGTAGTGTGCTGTATAATGTGACACCTATTCTGCTCAGTTCATTCTAGGTGAGCCACGCAGTTGCAATAATATGAGAGAAGTGAGACGGAAGCCCATCACAGTCAGGGCGGAGGTGTCTGCTGGTGCAGTGCGTTGGCGCGGGCAGTACGGTAAGATGGGGCGCAAGCCCGTTATGGAGATGGTGAATTTGTCTGAAGTTTGTTGGCTCATGAGAGCATGGTGTCAGTTTTAGCAGGACATGTTATGAGTGTGCGTGCAGGAGAGCGGAAGGGGGGAGTGGGTTTTATGTGGATTCTCTGATGGCTAATTGGTGAGCACCTGAATGGGGTGTTTACCTAACATGATATAAAAGGAAGTGAGCTCAGACCACATTTGATCGGACCTCTAAGCCTTGATGAAGCCAGGTTAGCTGGCGAAACATGTCGGCGAGGTCAGATATGACGTTTTAAATTGTGATCTCTCACCTGCTGCAGGGGTGTCACAAGGGGGCCTTATTTGTTCTGTGTCCATGAGATTAGGGACGACTGCCCAAGTAGTAGGCTTGGGATCCCTTACTGGAGCTAGTACTTTGCTATAGATATAAGGCTCTCCTGTTAATAGGTTGTGCTCCACCAGACTTGATAGTAGAAAGGGAGTTGTTCCCTCTTTCAGAAGCACAAAAGGGTTAAATGATGAGGTGAGAGATCAGGTTTTTTAAATAGTGAGTATAGAGGTTAAGAGTTATATATAATAAAAGCTACGTTTTAGTATTTAACAGATAGAGAACTGATAGAGTTTAAGTTTGCCTACGGCAAAATAGTAAATATAAAGAGGGGTAAGAACCCTGAAATACTTGTCTATAGATGGGCGACAGAGGAGATCTAGCTTGCATGCTTTTTACCTATGTAGCAGTGCCAGAAACCATTGCGCCTCTTTACTAAGAATCAGTAAATAATGAATGTTGTAAATGTAATGACATGGCTGCAATGCAACTCCACACATACAAAAATGGATCACAGCCCTCTGCAAGCGCCGAGAGACAAACACTGATTATATCAATTATTTCGAAGGGCTTTTCTGCTAAATGTGATGAACAAGAAAATCTTTGCTCTTAGGGCGACATGTAAGAACGGGCTTGTGGCAGTTTTCTGGTGTAGTGTGAGCTCAAAAACCTAACATAGCCCTGTTTGACAGATGTATGTACCGTCCTACACCAAAATCTGGCCATGCTCTGACAAACCTGACACTTTTGTGTACATTGATCCTACTGGGGCGTGTCGGGCCAGATTCGTACAACATGCCAGATTTCTGAATTTGTCACTACAGAATGTGATGCAAAACTGTCCAATCCATACCAATTTCATAGTGGCGAGGCTGAGACAAATTTTGGCACATATAATCTATGCGCTATTTTTGCCGCATAAATGTGTCTCACGATGGCACATATTTATAGTGCTGTGAGACACTTTCATACATACTGACGAATGCTATACTAAGGGCCACATGTATGAAAACTGTCTTGGTCTAAGACTTTCTTTTTTGCCCATAGCAACCAATCAGAGTTCACCTTTCAATTCACACAGGGCTCTGAAAAAATTAAACGGGCGCTCTAATTGGTTGCTATGGGCAACAAAGAAAGTTTTAGACCAAGACAATTTTCATACGTGTCTCCCTAACTTACTGAGAAGTATGACGATTGAGGCCGCGCCACTTTTCATACATGTCACCCTTAGTGCACTTTTATTTTTAGAACTGTGAGGGCCTATCCACCAACGAGAGGTTGACCTCTGTTCAGATTTTCATTTTTATTTCATGTAGCAGAAATGCATTTTCAAATAATTCATACAGTATATTTAGTGTTTTTCTTTTAGTGTCTGCAGAGTGCTTCTGATCTTTTTTTTGTTTGTTTAGGGGTTTCTTTTTTTTGGGGAGGGGGGCTATATTTGCATGGCAGTCATGTCAGCTTGCACCTGCCTCATTTATTTAGCAATTTTTGGAAGTGCTGACATTTTTGTTTTTTGGGATTTTTTTGGACAGCCACGAATATTCAGCAGAATAAAACTCTCTGACTCTGCAAGGCCGTTTTACAACAGCCATGCAGAGTTAGAAGCTGCACACAAACAGTGCAGTTGCTTCTACAGGGAGGAGGTGGGACGGTTCATTACCGTCCTCACCTTCTCCCTTAGTGACTACTGTACATGCACATCAGCGCTGCAGGGGGTGTGATGCACAGCTTTCACCATGCCCTCATTGATGTTGTATCTTCTAGGTTGGAAGCCTAAGTTTTTGCCCCATGAGATCCCGGAAGCTGTGTACCACTGTTCACCAGCTCCTGGACCTGACCGCATGGAGAGGGAACAACATGGAGAGATGCATACATTTTTATTTTTAATTTTCCTTAGTTACAGGGAAGAAATAACTACCTGGCTACAGGGGGGTACTACCTGGCTACAGGGGACAACTACTTGGCTACAGGGGGCAATTTACTGGCTACACTGGGCATCTACATAGGGCAGCTATCTGTCTATACAGGGCTGCTACCTGGCTACAGGTAGCTTCTACCTGGCTACAGGGGGCTATTATCTGGTTACAGGGGGCATATAATTACCTGGCTACAGGTAGCAGCTACCTGGCTATAGAAGGCAAATAACTACCTACAGGGGCCTATATAACTGCATAATAACGATCTATATTTCTACTTCTTGGGATGCCTATATACTGAAACTACCAATCTACTTAATAGGGGATCAAGATACTTACCTATTGGAGGACCTATAAGTCTACCTACTTAATGGGGCTGTATACACCTACCTAACTGAGGACTGCCTACCTAGTTTGGGGCTGTACCTACATACTGTCTTAGGGAATTTAACTACTTCCTATACTGATATACAAAACAAAACTAAAACTTGGTGCACAAATGGGAGCCCCATAGCCATTTAGGGAACAAGGCGGTAATTATTACACTATAGATGGGGAGTTTGTATAGAGATAGGAATTGGTAGAGAAGTGCTGATAAAGTGAGGAGTTTGTTTTGTAATTTGTACAGTGAAGAGTCATGGCTAGGAGAAGACCTTTTTCAACATGGATATCTCATTATACGAGTTTAAAATTGTGAGGTCGCACCAGGTTTTAATCTCTGTTTGCATGAGATTATCTAGGTTGTGAAAAACCTGTTTGAAATCCTGGTCAATTGTAGGAGTTATGAGTAGAGCATCTTGATTGATTAATCTAACACCCTTTTTAGTCTGTGCGTGTACTTGTTCACACCGCTGTCCAGTGCCACACCTGCCATACTGATTCAAGGTCACACACACTCAATTAATTAATCCCAATATAAATAACAGGCAGATAAGCTGACACCCAGGGAGCCCGACTTCTTGGTTATCTCAATAAGCAAACGTATAAAGGTAAAAGTCAACTCACCCACTCCTTTTTGTAGCATAGTCGATGGAGACACAGTTATGGGAAACCACTCCCTCACAAAGACAGCAACATAAGGAAAATTTACCAGCTTTCAGATCAAGGAATAAGGAGCACAGCAGAATGGTGGTGATATAATTAAAAATCCATACTTTTATTGTATTCCATTAAAATGTTTCCGTATGCTTCATGCACATACAGGGTTACTTGGAGGTATCACATCGGTTTAATGAAACCCGGAATGCCGCCTCAATTTTCTCCATCCCTAGCCAACATATACATATCCTCCTGGGAGGACATGTATCTGTTTGGCGACAACAGGTTTGCGAGCAGTATCAAATTTTTACTGCCGTTATATTGACGATCTATTCTTGTCGTGGGTTGGTACCCCCGACTCAATTGGGGATTTTGTCACATATTTAAATGACAATAATAGAAATCTGCGTTTCGCGTCCTATTTCCATGAAAAATCAATTGATTATTTGGATGTTAATTTATTGGGCATCCCTGGTGAGAAAGTAGAGGTAAAACCTTATAAAAATCCACGGCCAGGGACTCAGTCCCACAAGCCTCATCGTGTCATCCTAGACATGTATTAAAAAACATCCCACTGGGAGAACCGTGTAGGTTAAAGTGGAACTGCACGGACCCAATTAAATTTTTAAAATGCCAGAATTCATGTGTGAAATTTAGACATAGAGGTTATGCTGACAAAACATTGATAACATCCACATATAAAAAGCGACTTTGGAGAGGGTACACTTAAAGGGAATCTGTTGCCAATTTTTTTTTTTACTTATTAAAACAAAACCCTGATCCATATTCTTTTAGTCTTAGCTGTGTTTATTTTCTGTTTGTATATTTCTCAATTTGGCCGTCTATATATTATTGTGGGGACAGCATTCTTGCCTGCACTGCTTGAACAGCATTTAGAGAGATACTTTACAGCAGCTTCATGCACATAGGAGCCTTAAGACTCACTCAGTCCCATTGACTTCTATAGGAGAGTGCTGTGGACATGCTCTGTGACCTGGGAAGAAGTCTTAGTTGGTGTGCAGGGAGAGGTAGAGGGTGAGCTGTGACCTCTCCAATTGTGACTGGTGGATCCTGTATTATCTATTCACATTGGTGTCTCCTTTCAGTTTAAACAAAATAGACGAAAAATGTATCAGCTCACCGTAAAATCACCAACAGGCTGCACTCTCAGATCCCCGGTGCACAGAACGAACCACCCGGCCACAGGTGGAAATCAACTTGCTGAGAAACATAGATCCATCCAGCACTCGATCCATTAAAAAGTATAAATCTTTATTGTCCCATGGTTAAAAAACCAAGAATATTAAAAAGCAAAATACAAGATATTAAAGCTTGTGACGCGTTTCGGGTCTATGTATTTTTACGGGTCATTAATCATGGCTTTGCTTTTTAATATTCTTCTTTTTTTAACCATGGGACAATAAATATTTATACTTTTTAATGGATCGAGTGCTGGATGGATCTATATGTTCCTTTCAGTTTAACCCTGCTTGTGCTGATAATGAGCAGGCTACTGAAAATCTCTCTCTACAGAACAGGAAGTGTCAGATTATTATTAGGCCTAGTTGCCATCGTGAAAACTGCAGGTCTTAAGAATTTTTTTTTTAAATATTGAAAGTGATATGTAAAATTAAAAAAATATATAACCAAAAATCATACAAAATGTGTTTAACATAAAAACGTGTGTCATATTTCGATGACACATGCCCTTTAATTAGGAGAACTAATGTTAAAAGCAAGAAGAACAGCAACATGATTACTTTCAGCTCTAGATCCAGCAGACAATATAACCAAATTGTAGACATTGTGAAGACACATTTGCCGTTGTTTTTTGTTAACACTGAAATCAAAAGAATTTTACAACATAACATTAGGTTGTGTCACGCAAATACCCTACTTTGAGTTCTCTGTTATCTACTAGTTTGCTTGAGTTCGCTTTCTCGAGAAAGAGAAGTAAAACTTGGCTTGAAACCAAGGGTTTTTTTTCAGATGCGGACACACTGTCTGTATAGCCTGCAATTTTGTCAACAGAACCAGTACCTTTTTGACATATATAATCTATATTAGCTGTAATTCAAAATTTGTTATATATCTGATTAGTTGTCAGGATTGCCACTTACAATATGTGGGTTGTACCACGGGATCATTCCGCGTAAGACGTCACCTTTCTGATGTTGCTAGGCCTGTCACCTTTAAATCTTCAGCAGTGTCACGGCACTTTACTGCGGTGCATTCAGGTAACGTGTCCGGCCTCTCTGTGATAGGCATTGAAAAGATAATTCACCATTTGAGAGGCGGTGATTTACAAAAAAAAACATTTTTCACGTGAGGCATGATGGATATTTAGTCTTGCTATTCGAGTGCCCTATGGGCTTAACACTAAGCAGGACATATCCTACCAGTATTGACCGATTTTCATATTACATCACCCTTCAATTGCTTTCTGTGATTACCTTTGGAAACACTTTATTATTTTCTAATGGTATAGCAGCATATACATTCGGCACTTGAACCATTGTTTTTTTCAGTTTTAGAAAATACATTGTACTTATACAGGAGAAAAATCTTTTTTCCCCTTTACTTGACCCATGACCTGGGACCGCTAGATATAAAGTGGTTCCAGTTCATGGGTAGGACATGCCATGAGTAATGGAATGGATCCCAAAACGCGTTGGCAATGTTGGTTTCATTAGACCGATTTGATACCTCCAAGTAACCCTGTATGTGCATGAAGTATTCAGAAACATTTTAAAGGGGTTGTATCATTTCACTAAATGGTCTTCAGAATAAGGGGACAGTGAAAACAAGTAACTTTGAAATTAGATGTCATTAGCAAAGCTGTCTTGTATTCTCAGTTTTCCTTATCTTCTGTTTCTGTTTACACTGATATCCAGTCCTGGTTGGATCCCTCCTCCTTGCATTTCACTAGCTGAGAGCTCATTTACATTCTGTTCGGCCCCAGGTCACTGTATTCACGGAGCTTGCATTCCTGCCTTTCACTCAAAGTAAGGGACCGGCACATTTTCACTCTGCACAGCCAGAAGAAACAGAATAGCACTGCAGGGCTTCTAAATCAGGAAACAGCGCAATTGTGTGTCGATCCCTGCCTCTCTGACTCAGAGTTAAGGGCCGTAGCAATTTCTCTCTGCACACCTAGCAGAAACAAACTGCAGCAGATTCTACAATCAGAAAACAGCACAGTTGTGCCTAACTCTCCAGCATAGAAGGGAGATCTGTGCGTTCATAGAAATCTGGATTAAACTGTAACAAATCTCCAGCTGTGAGAGGAGAAGAGATCCGTGCTTAGTCTAGATTGAATGCAGCCTGTGGTATGTATACAGCTCTTACAAAATAAGACTGCATAGGTAGAGACATAGTGACATGTGGACTCAGAGATGGGGGAGGGGGGAGTCTCAGGAGCCAGCATGAACAGTGAAGGGGGATGATGTCACCCAGCTGGGAGGGGAAGAAACGCCCCTGCATTTCTAAAGTTGAGAAGCTAAAAGCCGTATGAATCAGCCGAACTAAAGAAGCGATACATCCCCTTTAATGGAATACATTAAAAGTATGGACTTTTAATTATATCAACACCATTCTGCTGTGGTCCTTAGTCCTTGATATGGAAGCTGGTAAATTTTCCTGTTGTTGCTGTCTTTGTGAGGGAGTGGTTTCCCATAACCACGTCTCCATCAAGTAAGCTACATAGGTGATAGGAATAGGTGATGCCTATGCTTATTACGATAAAAAACAATTTACATTTAAATAAAAGCTGGCATTTTTATGTGCATTTTTAATGCACTTTAAATGCCAGAAAATAACATTGTGCGAAGAAGCCCTAAGGAATTTCACTGTACATCTATATGGAAAATGACTTCATTGCTGTGTTCCTGTTTTACTGGGACCATACAGCTGCAAAGTCCCAGTATGCCTATGACACCATTTGCAATTGCTAAAGTGCTTGATGATATGTGCTGTATACATGTCAGCAGGAACTGCCTTCCTGTTTTGAGAAGAATGGTAGAGGGGGTCTGTCTTTGGCTAATGCCCACAGAGTGTGGGCTGTTGGGACAGTATGCCCTTTTGCTATGTTTCTTTACCAATTACACTGTAAATGCTTGGTAAGTATAAACCGAAAGTCATTAGAAATTAACGTAATACTCGTCTCACAGAGATTTTAATTTACAGACTTCCACTGGATTTATGCACGGCATCATTTCCTCATAAAAGCAACGCAGGAAGATGACCTCACGGACACATTTTAATGTGACTACCTCACCGCACCAGAAGTTCTATTTTCCACTTCCACATTTTGCAGGTAAACAGATCCATGTGGAAAAACAGCTGCACCAGTCCTGCTCCATGTGAGATCAGCAGCCACCGCTCCCACAGGCCGGCAGACAGTCCGAGACAAGTCACTAAGGGCACGGAAATATTTTCGCACGGAACCTTTCATCAGCACGGCCATAACAGGTCAGTGCAAGACCCAGCTCCAATAGATCCTCTCTTTCTGCTGTCCTAATGTTATTAGCAATGACTGTTTCCTGCTCAATCACACTCCCAAAGGATTTCCAATAAAGTTTTTATGTGCCATAACTGTTACATTAAATAAAGCTGAAAAGTATTGAGCCAAACTCTGAGTAAATCACTTCCCAAGCCCGGCAATTGAGTTAGAAGCGAGAATTATAGATCAGAGGAAGCCTTTTTTATTTGCTCTTCTTTAATAAATATATATGAAACGGCTCCAAAACATCTCATTTTCTAGTGTTTTTCAGATATCCACAATAGATTTGACTTTTATTATATGATGAATTTCTAGTTCTTGCTTTTTAAGCAACGGAATCAAGAACTTTTTGGGACAAATAGGTGGTTATGTTGAGGGTGCATTTAGGGTGTTATGCCCCCTCGTCTTTACTTTTGATACTTCACTACTTCACTAGTTCATGTTACTAGTCTAATGGCAGTAACATGGTAGCAATGCACCATTAAAGGAATTTGGGAAAAATAGCAAGATCTCTTACCACGTTAGGTTGGTGAGTGACACGTCAAAGAAAATCGCCCATAGGTTGGAAAATGGTAGACAATGAATGTAGAAAAAAATACGCTTTTTTTTATTTCAGGTCTATACCTACATGTAAACAGTGGAGAGTCTCATTACATAAACTACGGTGGATGGGAAAAAGCCGTTCATTAGACTTTTATCCTCGGGTCAGTTCGATTCTCCCTGTGCCCAACTACAGTTGAAACCAGAAGTTTACCTACACTATATAAAAAGACACATATACATGTTTTTCTCACTATCTGACATTAAATCAGAATAAACTTTAACCGTTTTAGGTCAATTAGGAACCAAAATTAATTATATTTGCCAAGTGCCAGAATAATGGGAGAGAGGATTTTTAAGGCATTTTTATTACTTTCTGCAAAGTGAAAAGTTTACATATATTTCATTAGTATTTGGTAGCATTGCCCTTAAACTGTATGACTTAGGTCAAACGTTTGAATATCCTTCCACAAGTTTCTCACAATAGTTGATAGGAATTTTGGCCCATTCCTCCTGACAGAACTGGTGTAACTGAGCCATGTTTGTAGGTCGCCTTGTTCGCACCTGCCTTTTCAGCTTTGGCCATAAATTTTCAATAGGATTGATATCAGGGCTTTGTGATGGCCACTCCAAAACATTGACTTGGTTATTCTTAAGCCACTTTGTAACCAGTTTGTCATTATGCTTTGGGTCATTGTCCATTGGAAGACCCATTTCTGTCCAAGCTTTAAGTTCCAGGCTGATGTCTTGATATGTTGCTTCAGTATTCTTTCCTCATGATGCCATCTATTTTTTGAAGTGCACCAGTCCCTTTTGCAGCAAAACAACCCCACAACATGATGCTGCCACCCCCGTAGGGATGGTGTTCTTAGGCTTCCAAGCTTCCCCTTTTTTCCTCCAAACATAACAATGGTCACAATGGTAAAACAATTTTGTCAGACCACAGGACATGTCTCCAAAAATGTAGGTCTTTGTTCCTGTGTGTATTTGCAAACATTAATCCGACTTTTATATGTTTCTTTGGAGTAATGGCTTTTTCTTGGCAGAGTGGCCTTTCAGGCCATGTTGATACAGCACTCGTTTCACTGTGGATAATGACACAATCTTACCAGCTTCCGCCAGCATCTTCACAAGGTCTTTTGCTTTTGTTCTTGGATAGATAAGCACATGTCGGACCAAAGCACTTTCATCTCTGAGGCACAGAACCTGTCTCCTTCCTGAACGGTATGATGGCTGGACATTGCCATCTTGTTAGTACTTGTGTATAATTGTTTGTACAGATGAACAAGGCACTTTCAGGTATCTGAATCATCCTTGGGTGCAGTTTACAGACTTATGCAAGTCCACAATTCTATTCCTGACAGCTTTATTGATTTCTTTTGACTTTCCCATGATGTTACATATAGAACCAGTGTGTTTCTGTTGTGCATTAAATAACATCCACAGGTCTGTTTCTAATTAACTCAGATGTTGCTTCATATGGGCTGTCCCAAATTGTGTAAAGGCTTAGTAATCCTAGTGTACAGTATGTAAACTTTTGAGTTTGCAGAAAATAATAAAATGCCTTAAAAAATTATCTCATTAGTCTGGCATTTGGCAAATATAAATAATTTTGGCAATCTTAATTTACCTAAATGGGTAAGGTTTATTTCGATTTAGTGTGAGATAGTGAGAAAAACATGCATATGTGTATTTTTCTATAGTGTATGTAAACTTAAACTAGATAGATAGATAGATAGATAGATAGATAGATAGATAGATAGATAGATAGATAGAGACCTATAGATATACAGTATTTCACAAAAGTGAGTACACCCCTCACATTTTTGTAAACATTGTATTATATCTTTTCATAGGACAACACTGAGATATGACACTTTGATACAATGTAAAGTAATCAGTCTACAGCTTGTGTAACAGTGTACATTTGAGGTGCCCTCAAATCTCAACACACAGCCATCAATGTCTAAACCACTGGTAACAAAAGTGAGTATACCCCTAAGTGAAAATGGACAAATTGTGCAAAAAGTGTCAATATTTTGTGCAGTCACCATTATTTTCCAGCACTGCCTTAAGTCTCTTGGACATGGAGTTCACTAGAGCTTCACAGGTTGCAGCCACTGGAATCTTTTTCCACTCCTCCATGACGACATCATGGAGCTGGTGGATGTTAGAGACCTTGAACTCCTCCACCTTCCATTTGAGGATGCCCCACAGATATTCAATAGAGTTTAGATCTGGAAACATGTTTGGCCATTTTCTTTAGCAAGGCATTGGTCATCTTGAAGGTGTGTTTGGGGTCGTTATCATGTTGGAATACTGCCCTGAGGCCCAGTTTCAATAAGGAGGGGATCATGCTCTGCTTCAATATGTCACAGTACATGTTGGCATTCATGGTTCCCTCAATGAACTGTCGCTCCCCACAGCCGGCAGCACTCATGTAGCCCAAAACCATGACACTCCCACCACCATGGCTGACTGTAGGCAAGATACACTTGTATTTCACCCCTCACCTGTGTCACGGCTCTCGGCGCCGCAGCCCGCCGCGGCTCTCCATCTGCGCTTACGGGGTCCGGAGCGGGTGCCGCTACTGCCCACAGCTGTTGCCCTTCTGCTCCTGCCCGGGAAACCCCGTACTCACCAGTCCCCACTCCTGTGTCTGGCTCTGACAGCCACCGCGCGCATGCCCGCTACTTAGGGCGCGCGTGCGACGGCTGGTCGGGATTTAAAGGGAAAGCGCACCGGTAATTGGCCTTCGCTGACCGCTGACCCTATTTATAGTGCACGCCTCCTACACTCACTGCCAGTTCGTTGGTGTGTGTTTGAAGTGCCTAGTCTGTATTCAGAGTCCGTCTTGTCTTTCCGTGTACCAGTCCGCCTGCTTACGTTTCCTGACCTTGCCTGTTTGCCGCCTGCCCTGACCTTCTGCCTGTCTCTGACCACGAACCTCTGCCGCCCGTCCTGACCTCCTGCCTGTCCCCAACTAAGTCTCCAGATCCCGATTCTGTACCACGCATTATCCCGGCCGCCGCCGCAAGCAAGTCACGTCAGGGGTAGCGACTTGGTAGCCTCACGCCGCAGCAAGTCAATCCCGCTTTGCGGTGGGCTCTGGTGAACACCGGGGGCTACTTAGACTCTGCTCCCTGGCGTGGCTTAACTATCATCGCTTGCGGTGGTCCAGCGAATCCACCCCTGCATTACAGTACGAACTGGCCATGGATTCCACCAGGTACCTCTGCCCGACCTCCGGGATGTCACGACGGCAGTCGCCCAGCAAAGCCAACGTATCGACCAGCTAGCGGCCATGATGCAGAACCTTGTGGCCCGTCTACCTCCACCGGCTGCCGCCGCCGCACCTGCGTCCGTTGCTCCGGCATCCATTGTTCTTCCTGCTCTGGCTTCGGGACCCTCTCTGCATCTGCCACTTCCCTCACGCTACGATGGAGACCCCAAGAAATGCAGTGGGTTCATCAGCCAGTGCTCCATCCACCTAGAGATGATGGGGCATCAATTCCCTACAGAGCGAGCCAAGGTGGCCTTCATAATCAGCCTCTTGTCTGGAGAAGCCTTGGCTTGGGCCACGCCACTATGGGATCGAGGGGATCCTCTGACAGCTGACCTCCAAACGTTCCTCCGGGGGTTCCGCAAGGTATTTGAGGAACAAGGCCGTACTTCTTCGGCCACCGCAGCACTGCTCCGGCTTCGTCAGGGCGACACCTCGGTCGGTCAGTATTCTGTGCAGTTTCGCACCCTCGCTTCGTAGTTGGACTGGAATAATGAAGCTTTGGTGGTGACGTTCTGGCAAGGTCTCTCAGGACGAATCAAGGATGAGCTTGCCGCTCGGGATCTACCAGCTGCTCTGGATGACTTAATCCACTTAGCCACCCGAATCGATATTCGGTTCGCCGAAAGGCAACAAGAGCTCCGCCTCCAACGGGAGGTCGTCCGTCCACGCCGTTTGCCTCGCTTGGCTCCCACTTTCCAGCGACCACCTCTTCCTCCTCCGATGGTTTCTGAAGAAGCACCTATGCAGGTTGAGAGAGCCCACCTGTCCCAGGAGGAACGTTCACAGTGTCGTCAGAAGCAGCTGTGTTTCTATTGTGGTGGTTCTGGCCATTTTATTGGGGACTGTCCGGTGCGCCCGGGAAACTTCCGCACCTAAGGCTCATAGGAGAGGCAACCCTAGGTGTCAGAGTGGCCTCTCCCAGTCTGACCATGCCCGTATGTATTGGTGTTTCACCGGACAGCACCTTTCAGGCCACCGCCTTTATTGCATTCAGGATCTGCAGGAAATTCATAAGCCACGAACTTGTGACCAGGTTTCGTCTCCCAGTGATTCTGTTGCAGAAGCCTATGTTCGTCTCATCGGTCAGTGGCGAATGCCTTAAGGATGCTATCCGCTTCCGCACTGCTCCCCTCACCTTGCAGATTGGGGCTCTTCACAAGGAGACTTTGCAACTTCTCGTACTGCCTCGATCCTCGTCTGAAATCCTTCTGGGCCTCCCATGGTTGCAGGACCATACCCCGACCTTGGACTGGAGCACAGGTGAAGTCATGCGTTGGGGTTCCGCGTGTCTCTCACATTGCCTGTCGAAGCCGCAACCTGCTCCTCGGGTCGCCTTCCTGAAATCTACCAAGCCTCCACCAGGCCTACCTACGCCATACTGGGACTTTGCCGACGTCTTTTCGGAAAGACAGGCCGAAACTCTTCCTCCACACCGGCCTTATGATTGTCCCATAGATCTACAACCTGGCTTTGCTCCTCCCCGGGGCCAGGTCTATCCCTTCTCCGTCCCGGAGACTAAGGCTATGTCAGAGTACATCATTGAGAACCTCCGTAAAGGCTTTATTCGTAAGTCCTCGTCTCCAGCAGGAGCCGGCTTCTTTTTCGTCTCTCTGGCCCTGCATCGACTATCGGGACTTAAATAAAATTACGGTAAAAAAACGTTACCCTCTGCCCTTGATCTCAGAACTTTTCGACTGCCTGCGTGGCATGAAAATCTTTTCCAAGCTGGATCTACGTGGTGCTTATAACCTAATTCGCATTTGAGAAGGCGATGAGTGGAAAATGGCGTTTAATACGTGGGATGGCCACTTCGAGTATCTGGTTATGCCATTCGGTCTCTGCAACGCCCCTGCTGTGTTTCAGAACTTTGTCAACGAGATCTTCCGGGACCTACTCTACGTCTGTGTTATTGTTTACTTGGACGATATTCTAATTTTTTCTCCTGATCTTGAAACTCATCGCCACCACGTCCGCCAGGTCCTCAGGCGACTCCGCACCCATCAGCTCTTTGCCAAACCGGAGAAGTGCCTCTTTGAATGTACCAGCTTACCCTTCTTAGGGTACATCGTCTCTGATAAGGGTCTCCGGATGGATCCTTCAAAACTCTCCGCAGTGTTACAGTGGCCACAACCGGTGGGCCTTCGGGCCATTCAACGTTTTTTGGGATTCGCCAATTATTATAGACAATTTATCCCACACTTCTCTACGCTGGTGGCTCCCCTGGTGGCTCTAACTAAGTAAAACGGCAATCCCAAATCCTGGCCCCCTGAAGCTCAAGAAGCCTTCAACCGTCTCAAATCTGCATTCACGTCTGCTCCGGTTCTGTCTCGCCCGGACTTTAACCGCCCATTCATCCTGGAAGTGCACGCTTCCTCTGTGGGTGCCGGCGCTGTCCTCCTGCAGAGATCCTCCTCGGGTAAATTGCATACTTGTGGGTTTTTCTCCAAAACTTTCTCCTGCCGGAGAAATTAATACCATTGGTGATCCGCGAAATTACTGGCCATAAAATTGGCTCTAGAAGAGTAGCGTCACCTGCTGGAGGGGGTTTCATCACCCTATTAACATCTTCACCGACCATAAAAACCTCCTATATCTTCAGTCGGCTCAACACCTGAATCCCCGGCAGGCCAGATAGTCGCTCTTTTTTGCCCGTTTTGACTTCCTTTTACACTTTCGACCAGCCGGGAAGAACGTCAAAGCTGATGCCCTATCTCATTCTTCGGATACGGTGGGTTTTGAGTCTCCTTCACAGCACATAGTCCCTCCAGAACGGCTTGTCATGGCTGCTCCCGTGGATCTTCAACACTTGCCCCCGGGAAGACTTTTGTGCGTCCTGCCTTGCGGCCTAGAATCCTGAAGTGGGGACATTCTTCCCGAACAGCTGGACATCCAGGAGTCCATAGGTCTCTACAGCTGGTCTCCCGTTATTACTGGTGGCCCACCCTCGCTCAGGATGTCAGGGACTTTGTTCTGGCCTGCACCTCCTGTGCCCGTAATAAGGTTCCTCGTCTCAAACCCACGGGCCTTCTTCAGCCTCTCCTTGTGCCGGAAAAACCCTGGACCCATGTCGCCATGTACTTTGTTACAGATCTCCCGCCCTCATCTGGAAACACGGTCATCTGGGTGGTGATCGATCGTTTCTCTAAAATGGCTCTTTTTATCCCTCTGCCTGGATTACCCTCTGCCCCCCAGCTGGCCCAACATTTTTTTCCGTCATGTTTTCTAATTGCACGGTCTCCCTTTGCATATTGTATCTGACAGGGGAGTCCAGTTTATTGCTAAATTTTGGCGTGCTCTGTGCTGTCAGTTGCGGGTTCAGCTAGATTTTTCATCTGCATACCACCCTCAAACTAACGGGTAGGTAGAGAGGGTTAACCAGGTGTTGGGTACCTACTTGCGGCATTTTGTGTCCGCCCGTCATGATAACTGGTCCGATCTTCTCCCTTGGGCAGAGTTTTCCTATAATTCTTTAGATTCGGAATCCGCTGGGGCCTCCCCCTTTTTTTGTCGTCTTTGGGTTACATCCCCGCCCACCTCTCCCTCTAGCTACCTCGTCTCTGGTCCCTGCTACGGGCTTCTGCCCGCACCAAACTTCAGGCTGACAGGTATCGTAGGTCTCCGCCCCTATTTGAGCCGGGCGATAGGGTTTGGTTATCCACCAAATACATCCACTTCAAATTCCCAGTTACAAGTTGAAAAAACTTTGAGACTCTCGGTTCACCAGACTTGCAAGCTGCACTTCTTATGACAGCCTGTGAGAGTGGGCGGGTGCAGAAACCCAAAATGGAGCACCCCTTCCTCCCATATAGGTTAAAATCAATGTACATACCAATTATAACGTATGTTTCTGCACAAAAACATTTCTGAAAAAACGTATGCAAACCTGGGTGCCACTGGCAGGGCTGCGGCACACATGTAATTATACATGTACACACACAGACCGCCGCCAGCGGCACACTACTACAAGAAGGGCAATACACTACGTGGAAATCCCTACAGAAGCATTTATGCTATCTATCATACATGAAAAAACTTTGAGACTCTCGGTTCACATATTTTGATCAAAAGATGTTTAAGCTGCCCACGCTTTCCAACGATGATCTCAAAATCGGGCAGTCCTACACTATCCTTACCTCTCAATAGAGCCAATTCACAGGCCTCTCACTGGTTCAACCGACCTCCATTATACAGAGAGAAAAAAATAAGAAAACACACCAAGTGGGGCCCCAAATACTTGGGCCCTTTTGTGGTACTTCGGCGACTGAACCCAGTATCCTACAAGCTCCGCTTGCCCCCGACTCTATGTATCCCGAACGCCTTCCACGTGTCCCTCCTCAAGCCGGTGGTGCTGAACCACTTCTCCCGTAGATCTGTCTCGCCTTCTCCTGTCGCTAATACAGATAACATCTTTGAGGTCAAGGAGGTGTTAGCGGAGAAGACGGTGAGGGGGAAGGCGGTTCTTCCTTATTGACTGGAAGGGCTTCGGTCCGGAGGGAGCGTTCGTG
Source organism: Phyllomedusa bahiana (assembly GCA_025379985.1). Lineage (NCBI taxonomy): Eukaryota > Metazoa > Chordata > Amphibia > Anura > Hylidae > Phyllomedusa > Phyllomedusa bahiana. The sequence continues at coordinate 2,861 of JAODAL010049595.1, read as the reverse complement.
GGAACCAGAGCCAACCTGTCCCCTGATCTCTTCTCTAAATTCCAAAGGAAGAGGGGGAGATCTTAGGGGGGGTATTGCACGGCTCGTGGCGCCGCCCCCCTGCGTTTAAAGGGTACGGCGCGGGTGCCGCTACTGCCCGCAACTGTTGCCCTTCTGAACCTTCGTGGGAAACCCCGTACTCACCAGTCCCCGTTCCTGTGTCTGACTCTGACAGCTGCCACGCGCGTACCCGCTGCTTAGGGCGCGCGCGCAACGGCTGGTCGGGATTTAAAGGGATAGCGCGGCGGTAATTGGCCTTCGCTGGCCGCTGACCCTATTTATAGTGCACGCCTCCTACACTCACTGCCAGTTCGTTGGTGTGTGTTTGAAGTGCCTAGTCAGTATTCAGAGTCCGTCTTGTCTTTCTGTGTACCAGTCCGCCTGCTTACGTTTCATGACCTTGCCTGTTTGCCGTCTGCCCTGACCTTCTGCCTGTCTCTGACCACGAACCTCTGCCACCCATCCTGACCTCCTGCCTGTCCCGGACTACGTCTCCAGATCCCGATTCTGTACCACGCATTACCCCGGCCGCCGCCGCAAGCAAGTCACGTCAGGGGTTGCTAGTTCCTACCATTCCCTGAAGTTGCAGTCTGGATTGACGCCTAGTGAGGTAACATGTTCAGTGTAGGGACTCACCTGCTCTGGGATCCCCTTGACGTTTTGGGAGGTGAGCTTAATACAATCTTTGATCAAATACTGTAAACTAAGAGTCCCAGGTTTTTCATATTTTCCTTAGCAGTAATGCATGTCCAATATTCCTATATACCTTGAGGTTTTACTTAGTCTTTAGTGTGCCACTGATATTTGTGTTAGATGTATATATTTTAGATGTGTACAGCCTTATTACGTTTTGTAGTCTATTTGAGAAATGGCAATCTCATTGGCTTGCTGCACTCAGCTGCCTCTTTTAAACCAGTGCAGGATAATCCAATTGCTAGTTCCTACCATTCCCTGAAGTTGCAGTCTGGATTGACGCCTAGTGAGGTAACATGTTCAGTGTAGGGACTCACCTGCTCTGGGATCCCGTTGACGTTTTGGGAGGTGAGCTTAATACAATCTTTGATCAATACTGTAAACTAAGAGTCCCAGGTTTTTTCATATTTTCCTTAGCAGTAATGCATTTCCAATATTCCTATATACCTTGAGTTTTTACTTAGTCTTTAGTGTGCCACTGATATTTGTGTTAGACGTCAGGGGTAGCGACCTGGTAGCCTCACGCCGCAGCAAGTCCATCCCGCTTTGCGGCGGGCTCTGGTGAACACTGGGGGCTACTTAGACTCCACTCCCTGGCATGGCTTAACTATCATCGCTTGCGGTGGTCCAGCGAATCCACCCCTGCATTACAACCTGGTTACCACCACACACGCTTGACATGATCTGAACCAAGTAAGTTTACCTTGCTCTCATCAGACCACAGGACATGGTTCCACTAATCCATGTCCTTAGTCTGCTTGTTTTCAGCAAACTGTTTGCAGGCTTTATTGTGTATTGTCTTTAGTAGATGCTTCCGTCTGGGATGACAACCATGGAGACCAATTTCATGTAGTGTGTGGCATATGGTTTGAGCACTGACAGACTGATCACCCCCCTGTAACCTCTGCAGCAATGATGGCAGCACTCATATGTCTATTTTGAAAGAAAATCTCTGTATATGATGCTGAGTATGTGCACTCAACTTCTTTGGTTGACCATGGCAAGGCATGCTTTGAATGGAACTGTATGGCCTTTGACACCGTGCTGCAGCTCAGTTTCAGGGTGTTGCCAATCTTCTTATAGCCTAGGCCATCTTTATGTAGATTAACAATTCTTTTTCAGATCCCCAAAACTAAGTTCTTTGCCATGAAGTACCCTGTTGAACTCCCGTGACCATATAGAAGTGAAGCGATAACGCCAAAATTTAACAAAACCTGGTCCCAATCATACTTGAGACTAACGAGTCACATGACACCATTAAAGGAAAATGGCAAATTGGGCACAATTTGCCCCTTTTCACTTAGGGTTGTACTCACTTTTGTTGCCAGCACTTTAGACACTGATGGTTGTGTGCTGAGTTATTTTGAGTGTACACCAAATTTACACTGTTATACAATCTGTAAACTGGCTACTTTACATTGTATCAAAGTGTCATATCTTAAAGGAGTTGTCTCATTACGAGCTTTCAGCCTGTCAGTGTCCCTGGTAAGTTGAACTGAGGGGCGTGCTTCTTGGTCTGTCTCTTCGGCCCCCTCTCCCCCCCTCCCATCAGCACCCCGGCTGCACCGTAACTTCGATACTGGGGGGGGGGGGAGGGGAGGGGGTTTGCTCTCAGAGTTCACCCTGTGTGTGCCTGCCTAGTCCCGTTGCAGGAGAGGGCTGATCTATGAGTGTAGAGAAGGGAAGGTGAAGTGGTGTGCTAATAGAGCAGAAGGGGATGCATGTGTTCCTATACCCCTGCTTACCTTTACAAGTCTCCACATCTCCAGCAACAACAAGGGGATGTTACTATACTCGGGTGTCTCCCCTAATACTGGAGAACAATAAAGGGATTCACATCCCGATCTCTAAAGTATTAGTATAGCACAGTTCCAAAGACAAAATCATCAGTTAAAAGTAACGACAGGGTCACTGCTGTCACATCCATCTGTGTAGAGAGCAGGAGGAAAGCAGGCACACACAGGGTTAATCCAGGCAGTAAGGACACAGATGCCAGAGTCCTCCTCCCCCTCCAGAAGCATTCTGTGCGGGAAGGGGCTCTCTGCTCCGACCTGTCCTTCAAAGGTTATGAGTCATTCAGACCTGACAGCCAGTAAGAAAAGGATCCAACAGGGTGGCTCTTTAAAAAA
>JAODAL010049594.1:0-28054 GCA_025379985.1 Phyllomedusa bahiana | reverse complement strand
TACCCGCCGTGGATTCTGTTTGGTTTTAAAAACCCTTCCCCCAAAAGACTAGAATGGGTTTTTTGGTGGGCCCAAATTCGATTTTTCCAATAGTTCCCCCAAAAGGGTTTTTAAATTGGGCCTCTACGCCCCAAAATTTTTTTGATTGGCTGACTACCCCAAGCCCCCCGGGTATTTTAACCCAATGGGCTCTTTTCAGCTTTTTTAAACTGTATTTTTGAACTTGTCCCCCCCCTTTTGGGTTTTCCCTGTTTGGGTCAACCCTTTTCCCCAAAAAGGTTTAAAATAATGGTTCATTTTTTGCCCCCCTTTTTCTGTTTGGGCCCGGTTTTATCCCCGACCAATGAAAATATTTTTTCAAATTTAAATTTAAAACCGAAATTTCCCCGGCAATTTACAAAACATAATTTTTTGATATTGCCCCGTTCAAAGATTTTTAGGAAAGGGGTTTTTTTTTTAAATTATCTTTTATTTTTAGGTTCAGCTCTTTTTTTACACTTTTTTTTCCCCCTTTAAAAAGGGCGTTTTTTTTTGGGTTTCATACTCCTGCTGCAGGGACGGAGCGCTAGTTTTTCCGGGTCGCAAATTTTCCCTATTTTTCCTCGCATGTTCCATCCTGTTTCACTTCCCCTTGCCAGACCCTTTAAAAACCAAAAAAAAAAAAACCCGGGCCCCTTTTTTGGAGCGGGCCGAACGCTAAACCTGGCCCCCTCCCCTTTTCCCAACTCCCATCGAAAAAGCCTGGGATTTTTCCCCGGGGCCCCGGCCCGGTCCCCCCCGGAACGCCTACCCGCGCCCAAAAACCACCCCCCCCCCCAAATTTTTGCCGCCCCCTTCAAACCCGGGCCCCCCCCGAAAGCTAAAAAGTGGCGAACCTGCGCCTAACACTGCACCCCCCCGCATCCAAAAAGCGGGTTTCGGGGGCTGGGGGGCCCCCTAGAAAAAACCCCAAAAAAAACCGCAAATTAGCCCGATCTTTTCCCACAGGTCCCCCTAAAGTTATCAAGATTTTTGGGGGTTCATGTGAGGGTGTGAATTTTTTCTATTTGGGGGGGAAAAAATTTTTGATTGAAAAAGGGAAAAAAAGGGTAAAGCAAATTAGGGTTTCTGGGGAATGGTAAGAAAAAAATATTTAAAAAGATGTTAGATACAGTGCAGAGGCAGGTGAAAACAAGATCCAGCATGTGTCCCTTTGTATGAGTGGCTCGAGAGGACCATTGAGATGCCAAAGGAGGAAGAAAGTGATAGGAGTCTGGTGGCACCTGAATGACATAAGCAGAGAAATACATAATAAATCTCAACCAGGAACCAGGTATGAAAAAGGAAAAGGCAGGGTAAAGAAAGCAGCTAATTAACAATTGGAAGGAGGAAAGAAAACAAGATACAGTATGTATAGACTGCATGTCTACAAACACAGCAGGGAATGGGGACAGAGATTGTAAGGGCTCATCCCCATGGCAGATTTTAGTGCCGTCCCCACGACCACCGGGGGACGGCTTTTCTCCGCGATGAGCGGAGAAAAGCCCTCCCACTTCCCATTGATATGTTCATATTCTGTCCGAAAACCTGAAGAAAGAATGAACATGTTCAATGTTTTTTCGGGCGGAAAACCTGTGCAGTGGGGACTGCTTCACAGGTTTTCCATAATGGCCTGGTGTATTAGTTTGCAGACGGTTTTTCAGACAGTCTGCAAAAACGCAGACCATCTAGAAAACTGGCCGCAAACCGGTGCCGTGGGGACATGCCCTAAGGCTAGGTTCACATGGTGTATTTGCAGGGCTTAATTACACCCCGCAATTATGCCGTGTGGCCGGAGGAGGAGCGGGGGCGGGTGCGGGGGGCCGGCACCTCGCCGGCCCATAGACTTGTATACCAGCGGCGCGTATACGCCGCTGGTAATTCACATGTCAATTATCTCCCCCCTTGGCGTATTCACCGAGCAGGGAGAGGAGACGTAATCCATAGTTCTCTTTGAGAACTGTGGATTACCGTAATGACTTGGACGTATTCCAGCCGTAATTTGCGCACTCCGGCACGTAATTACTGACTGAAATACATCCAATTTTAAGCGGTGTGAACATGGCCTAAGAGTACAAATCATATAAACATACCAATATCAAATAGACAGACAGTGTATCTAGACTGTGGCTATTGTGAGTTGTTGGGTTCAGTTGTTCCCCACCGAGACATGCCTGATAATGAAGAAGGATGGATGGTCAGAGTTTAGAAGGAGAGTATTCCATAATGCTACATAATGCCATAATTCGTATGCTCACTTATATATTTGCTTGTAATGGTACAGCACATAAAACTAGAGGTCTCTGATTGGCTGCAGCAGTCACAAACCACCCGCTTTCATCCAATCATTGTTATTCTGTAATTACCTAGATAAGGAGGTGCATGGGAGGAAACAAACGGGGCACCAGGCAAGAAAGGGAGGGGACTCAGGGCGGGAAAGCACCAAAATGGGTATGGACGCTCTGGGCTGGACCATGAGCTGGGCAGCAGACGCTCTGGGCTGGGCCATGAGCCAGGCCACGGACGCTCTGGGCTGGGCCATGAGCCAGGCCACGGACGCTCTGGGCTGGGCCATGAGCCAGGCCACGGACGCTCTGGGCTGGGCCATGAGCCAGGCCACGGACGCTCTGGGCTGGGCCATGAGCCAGGCCACGGACGCTCTGGGCTGGGCCATGAGCCAGGCCATGGACGCTCTGGGCTGGGCCATGAGCCAGGCCACGGACGCTCTGGGCTGGGCCATGAGCCAGGCCACGGACGCTCTGGGCTGGGCCATGAGCCAACGGACACACAGACACTCTGGGCGAACCATGAGCCAGTGGACAGACAGACACTCTGGCAGGGACACCACGGCGGGATCCATGGTCAGTCCATACTGTAACGGATGCGGCGACAACAGCATACGTTGAAGCGCCGACCGCAAACATCCGGGTGTGGATCCACTGTGCTCACCACAGGTGAGATGGTATATGGAGACCACGCCAGGGAGCAGAGTCTAAGGGGCTCCTGGTCTTCACCAGAGCCCGCGGCAAAGCGGGACACATTTAGCTGCGGGGACCCCCCAGGTCTCTACCCCTGACGTGGCTACCTGCGGTGACAGCTGAGATGCAGGACAGGAACACTGGCGGTGGTAGACAGGAACATAGGAAAACATATGCAGAGCAGGTTTAAACGTACACGTCTGCAGGAACACAGCAGGATACAACATCAGGATACAACATCAGGATACAACATCAGGATACAACATCAGGATAAAGCAGGTACAGGACAGGTGACACAGCAGGATACAGCAGGTAAGGAACAGGTGCCAAGGCAGGACACAGGACAGGTGCAGAGACAGCAGACACCACAACAGGAGACAGACAGGCAGATGGTCAGGAGCTCAGATGACTACAGAAACTGAACCAGCATCTCAGGGGTTAAGTCCAGAGACACTGGCAGGAGCTCAATGGAAAGACTCAGCATGAGACTGCAACAAACAGCAATGCACCAAACAATGGACTGCCCCAGAGCACAGGGAGCACCTTCCTCTTAAAGCCAGGGGTCATAGGTCCAGAGGAAGTAGACAGAGACAAGTGACCTACCAAGGGCAGGAAGCGGCCACATGCGTGCCCTAGGAGGCACAGTGCACACACAGGACCCCAGGAAGCAACAGGACAGGACAGGAAAGTACCAGGAAGGCACGACACGCTGGTGGTCTATAGCAGGGGACCGCGGCGTGATCCGTGACATTATTATTTCTTAACAGATGCCAGAAAACTGCCACAGCAACTTTCATGCATCTGGGCCATAGTGAATGGTGGAAACTACTACCGTAGCAACCATAGCAGCTGCTATGTGGCCTGCCGCCATAGGGGTCACAGCGCATCCTGCCTCAAAATGCTTTTAGAGGCAGTGCCCAGGGATGCTAGGGCTAATGCCCCCGATCCCCAGAATTGCATGGCCTGACTAAAGGGGTTTTTGCGGCACATTGATTCACTGGCTGACAGGCAGTTTTGCACTCAGTCTCCTCAGGCTGAGGGTAGGTCTTTAGCAGTTATTAACATATATTAACTTCAAGCATTCTTCTGACAGAAGAAGACAATTACAGATGTAGCAGATAGAGATGAGCGAACCCTAAAAAGTTCAAGTTCGACTAGAACCTTGAATTTTGAGAAGATCGGTTCGAAGTTCGAGTCGAACTCAAACCGAACTTCGAACCCCATTAAAGTCAATGGGAGAAGATGTTCTGGCTAATTTTTATACCCATAAAGGTGAGGAGAACCTGCAATTAGCATCCATAACAGTAAAATGGATACGTGAAACAACTTAGTGAAGAAAATTTGGCTCTAAGAGTCGCAGAAAAAAATTCACAAGCTAAAATACATTCCTTTTAATGGCTAACTGAAAAGATGAGGACAGCATAGCTATACGAGGTACAGTGGTGCCCTGATACATAAGAAGACACCGGTATGGGAAAAGGCACATGGTAACTGGCAGGAGCCCCCTATCACTTTTTGTACCAGGGCCCAAGAACATGTCATATATGTGGTGGCAGCAAGAACATCCCAACGGGGAACATGGAGGGTCAGCTGGCAGGGCTGTAGTTATAGAGGGTGCAGTGGTAGCCAGGGCTGCCGTCAGTCATCTATTAACCATTTCAAGGCCCCATGCAGCTAAATCAAATGGGGCTCCCACCCATTACTAGTTCCTATTTTTTAACATATCACTGGGCCCCTTTTTGATTAGTGCCCCTGACAGGAGTACTGCCCTATTGGCACCCGTTCCAGTTACCATGTGCCATTTCCAGTACCGGTGTCTCATGTGTCAAAGGGGCTTTTGGAACACCCCAGGATGCAGGGCCCCGTAGCGGCTGCTACCGCCAGGGCTGCCAATTGGGCAGTAAGGGCAGTACTCCTGTCACGGGCCCTAATAGAAAAGAGGCCCACAAATCTGTTAAAAAAATGGGAAGTAGTAATGGATGGGGGCCCAATTTGATTTGGCTTTATGGGGCCTGAAATAGATGACTTACGGCAGACTGACTGATGACTGATGTTAATAGATGACTGTATTTCACATTATCAAGAAGATGTGCTACAGTTTACTAGTTGGTGACATCAGCAACCAGGGCAACAAAATCATCAGAGATCCATGCTTGATTCATTTTGATAAATGTCAAACGATCCACATTCTCAGGGGAAAGACGGGTATACGTTTGTCAGTATCACCCTGCCAGCTGTGCTGAAGGTGCATTCTGAGATAACGCTGCTGCCAGTCAGGATAAAATTTGTATGGCGTGTCGAGCAAGCTCAAGCCATTCATCCATTTTGGACACCCAAAATTTTAATGGGTCCAGATCAAGTCCAAAAATATCGGTGTTGAGCCACAGGTAGTTGATGAGGTGGTAAAAACCGAGTTAAAAGTGTTAACCAGTGCGCTTCTGCCACTCTGCCTGCTGCGACTGCTTGCCATTCTACTGCTGTCACGTTGCTGATGTTGTTCCACCGTGACATTAGAATGTGAAGAAGACGCAACAGATGTCTCGAGTTGGTCAATGAGAACTGTCTCAAATTCCAGCATTCTTCTGTCAATTTGTGTGGGTGGAAGGAAAGTGCTCACTTTTGATTTTTAATGTGGATCAAGGAGGGTGGCTGTTCATTTTAATTGCCTTGATGCGTGGATCATGTTGTAGGTAATGTAGCATCCAAGCACTCATGTGTGAGATGGTGCCAGAATCTCCCAAGCCTTGAGGTCGAGGGGCACTAACCAGATCGTGCTCCTCTTCTTCCTCCTATTGAAATCTGTGCCAAACTCTTACCACCGAAGGGTAATTGGTACTGGTGGTGTCCACCCCTGCCTCATCATCCTTGTCCACTTCATCATCCTGACCGTCACCAGAGGCCTGGTTAGCGTCATGCCTCTACTCTGTGAGCTGAACTGTCGTCCTGCACCCACCCTGGATCTCGAACCACCACCTAAAGAAGACCGATACAATTGGGAAACAGTCGGGCTTTCTACATCCAATGGCGAGTATGGCTCTGTGTCCGCCTCATCCTACTCCACCACTGCCGGGACCTGCAGCCACAGAGAGTCTACCGCTTGTTCCAGTAAAAATATGACCACAATGGTCATGCTGACAACGCCATCGTCCTGACTGACCCTTTTAGTTGCGTCTTCAAAACTGTCAAGGATGTTGCAGAGATCCTTCACCTGCCTCCACTCTCTGTGGCTCAAGACCCTGAGGTTTGCACCACTGCTCGTCAGGCCATGCAACACTTCATACTGCATAATGGCATTACACTGCTGCCACAATCACTGGAGCATGTGGAGGGAGGAATTCCAGCTTGTTGCCACATCAACAATGAGACGGTTGGCAGGGAGGCCAAGATCATGCTGCAACGTTTCCAGTCGTGCTGAAACATTGTGCGAATGCCAGAAGTGTAAGCTAAGACCTTGAGCCCTCCTAAGCAGACAGTCAAGACCCAGGTAGCGCTTGAGAAATTTCTGCACAATCATGTACATGACGTGAGCCAGGCAAGGGATGTGCGTAAGTCTACCAATCCTAGGGACGGCAAGGAAATTTCTCCCATTGTTGCACACCACATAGCCTGGCACCAGGTTCTTAGCACCCAGCTACTGGTCGACCTAAGTGCGCAGAGCCGTCCACAGCTCTTGACCTGTGTGGTGATGTCTCCAAGACAGATTAATATCAGAATGGTCTGGTTTCTCTTGGCACGTGATGCTACCCATCGAGGTTGGGAATCTGGACTCTGCTCCATTCCAGCAGTTTGGAAGAGTGCCCGCCGAGCCCGAGACCCATCACCAGAGGCACTGTCATCCTGTGAGCAGTCAGTGAGATGTAACGCCCTTGACCGTGCTTACTAGTCCATGTGTCTGTAGTGAGATGGACTTTGGTGGACCCAGATGCGGCCAACGCGCTGGAAATCTTTTCTGCAATGTGGTGGGCCAGGGCAGGGACAGCTTTTCTGGCAAAGAAATGCTTGCTCGGCATCTGATATTAGGGTCATGCCAGGGCCATGATGTGATGGAATCCATCTGTGTCCACCAGGGGGAAAGGCAACATTTCCAAGGCCAAAAGCCTGGCAATGCCAACATTCAGGCTTTTGGTTTTGGGATAGTTGGGGTGAAAGCGTTTCTTCTGCTCCCACAGCTGGTACACAGAAGGCTGGCTGGTGGACTGGCTGCTGTATGACGTGCAGGTCACATTGGTGGAAGGGGAAGGTGTAGACTGTGTTGCTGGTGGTGGGAATCGGGCAACAGTGTCTGGGACTGGGCAGCAGAGGACCGCTTGTTCTTGGAAGTGGTGGAGGGGGACAAAGATGTCACGATGGTTGGAAGCCCAGGACCTGTGTGGCCTTTTTTCTCCAAGTGACTCCTCCACAGCAATTCATGCTTTACATACATGTGCCTGTTCATGCTCGTGGTGCTTAAACACTTTAGGTTCTCTCCTCTACTGACGAGTTGATGGCAAATCCGGTATATGACGTCACTCAGCGAATTTCAGGCTTGATCGAAAAAAGCCCAGGCTTCACAGGTCCGGGACCTTTTCGACGGTGAAAACCTTGAAGCTGTGTTCCCGCTGCCACCACTGACCACAGCTGGCAGAGTAATGTCAGCAGACATGTGCGACTACCCTCTCCCTTTCTGCGGCCGGACCCACACTGACACTACCCCATCATCCTCCTCCTCCACTGATAATGCGCTCGCCAGCTGCTGCTCAAAAGACCACGTTGAATCCGCAATGTCATCATCATCACAGGTGACTTCCTCTTCCTCACAGTCTACATTCTCAAATGGCGGGCTAGAAGCCACAGGCACTGCGAGGCATTGCTGATGGCTTCCTTCTCCTCCTCTGAGGTCATTAACAATTGGGCGTCAGAGCAGACAAAATCATCCTCATTGCCCTCTTGATCTTTTGAAGTGCCTTCTGAACCCAACCGCATTGTATGATCAAAGAGCTCTTCAGAACATGGATTATCTGGATCGATCTGTATATTGGGTGACATTTGGCCTTCAGGTTAGACTGATGGTGATGACTTTTGTGCCCTTGACTTAGAGGAAGAGGAAGTAAAACTGATGGATAAAGGGTTTGTTAACCACTGAAGAACAGATTGGCGCCGATGATCAGTAATGAGACACACAGGTAACTGACTAAGCGATGACAGGCCCTACATTCCTGCAACTGACGATGTGCTCGCTTATGTGTTGTCCAGAACACTGGAAGTAGTGCCTTGTCTCGTACCTATATGTCCATGCCCTAGGCCCCTCCCTGCTCACTTACCATCTCTAGTTCACTCCCTGTTCAAAAAGATAAATATTAAAAATGTAAAGATTTGTTCACGGTCTCTTACTGAAGAACTCTACTCCAAAGACTGCTTTTGAATTCCTATTTTGCAAATAGGACTAGAAATAGAATTTTTCAATAGAATATCTGTTGAACGGGGTCTTATGGAATAACCCTGGCAGCAAAAAAGCAAATCAAAACTGTTGTAGAATCCCTATATTTTGCAACTAACCAATAGGATTAGAAATAGAATTTTTTCAATAGAATATCTGTTGAATGGGGTCTTATGGAAGAACCCTGGCAGCAAAACAGCAAATAAATACTGTTGTTAAATATCTAGGATTTGCAATGGTGCTAACCGTATCTTCTCCACTGGCTGCCCCCCCCCCCCCCAAAACCGCAAAACTCAATTGGGCTGTGCACCTCCATATATATTGAAAAACATAAGCAGAGGTGCACACTGAAAAGGCAATATCATACATCTAATACAAAAATCAGTGGCACACTAAAAACTAAGTGAAACATCAAGGTATATAGGAATATTGGAAATGCATTACTGCTAAGGAAAATATGAAAAACCTGGGACTCTTAGTTTACAGTTTTTGATCAAAGATTGTATTAAGCTCACCTCCCAATAGCGTCAAGGCGATCGCAGCACAGGTGAGTCCCTAACACTAAACATGTTACCTCACTAGGAGTCAATTCAGACTACAACATCTCAGGGCGTGATAGGAACCTGCTATTGAATTATCCTGCACCAGTTTAAAAGAGGTAAGGGGAGTGCAGCAAGCCAATGAGGCTGCCATTCCTCAAATAGACTTCAAAAATCAATTAGGCTGTGCACATCCATATATTTTGAAAAACGTAAGCATAGGTGCACACTGAAAAGGCAATAGCATACATCTAATACAAAAATCAGTGGCACACTAAAAACTAAGTGAAACATCAAGGTATATAGGAATATTGGAAATGCATTACTGCTAAGACATGCACTTTTGGGCACTCAGACTGAAGATGTGAAAGATACAGGCAGCAATTTAAAACTCCCTAACTTTTCCTGTGTAGAATTCCCTACGCTTACTGTCACCCTCCCCCCCCCCTAACTAATCTAACTAGCAGCTTTTCCTTTATAAAATTGCTGTGAAATGTGGAGCCTGCATGCATTGGATCATGCAGACACAGAGAGCAGTGTGTTCAGTACAGAGATTGAACTGGAAATGACGTTCAACAGGAAATACTGTACTGTATAATAGATAGAACAGGGTCATGTGATTTCAGCAGTCAATGAGATCCCTAGACACTCACTGGTGAAGTTTTTGGATACTTTTCTATTGTCTGCACTGATTGGATGACACCAACAGTACAGAAAGAAGCAAAGTGAAAGTAAGAAATGGCGCGCCGAACACATTTGTCAAACGCGAAATTTACTCGAACGAACCGTTAAAAGCTCGGTTCTGCTCGAGTTCGGGAAAACTGTAAAGTTCGAGTCGAGCGAACCTTTTCTCGAACGGTTCGCTCGACACTAGTAGCAGAGTCTAGTTTGGCCGTGATATCACGGCATTTTGTGTTATCTGCTCTCATCTGTAAACAAAGGCTATTGAAAAACATTGAGAAAGTAGAGATAACACTCTGTGCCGTGGTATCACGGCACATTATCAGTTCTTTTTATTTCTGCTACATCCGTACAGATAACTCCAGTCCTTACAGCACTTGTACCTCTTGTTTGCTAATCTTGCTAAATCTAATTCGTTTACTCAGAGCTCAGTCCCATCAGTCTGTCCATAGGGTGAGGTCACCCCTGCTCTCAGATAATCAGATAACAGATATCTTGCTCTGGTATGAAGGTTACCATAGAAACCTGTGTGCTCTGAGAGACCGGCTAAACTGTCTGTATCTCATTATTAAAGTAAAATCTACTGACGAATGTATTTAGAAAATGTCTTTAATAGTCCCTTTGTGTTGACAGCTAATCTTTGTAGTGAGAAAACCCCTTTAACTGTTTGCATGTCTCTGAACAAGCAAACAGTTAAAGTTCTCACTGGAGCACCACAGGTGCTTGGTTTCACTCTTCAGACTAGTAAGTTTAGGTCCTGAAGTCTTAAAAGGGTTGTTTCACTACGAAGATCATAGGTTAAAATGAGATGACCAAAAATGTAAGCATGTACGTCTACCATTAGCAAAGTTCTATGGTTTAAGAGAACGGGCGGCTTTATTTGTGCTTAGCAACGGTGGTTGAGCCCAGGTCGGGTTCCACCCAAGTAATATATTACTAGCTGTTGGCTGAGTTCTGTCCCGCCCAGGTACAGAGTCGATGTAGTGAAAAGATTGCGGAAAGGAACGTGCAGGGGGTTCTCTGTTCATGGTGCTGGATGCTTGGATGAGAGAGAGAGAGAGAGAGGGAGAGAGATCATGTGCAGTCCCACGTAAAACGAAAAGAGAAAATAAAACAGTCCCACGTAAGATATGCAGGCACTGTATGGAGGTAATACACAGTCTGTAGAACCTGGGTGCACTGGTAATTACCACTATATGCTCAAATTATGGTGGAAATATACAGTCTCCAGAGCCTGTGTACACTGGTAATTACCGCTATGTGGTCACTGTATGGTGGTTATATACAGTCTGCAGAACCTGTGTATACTGGAAATTATCACAATATGGTCACTATATGGTGGTAATATTGGTCTTTGTATACTGATCTTTATTCAGTAATAGTGTAGTAGTATTATTCAGTCACTATATGGTGGTAATTTGTAGTCAAGTTCTGGTAGTATATTTGGGTCCTTATCTATTGCATTATTGGTAATGTTGGTCTTGGTATAGTGGTATGTGTTTGGAAGCAGTATGATGAAGAAATGTACAGTGAGGTATTAGCTCCTTGTATTATATAATAATTACCTATTATTGAGAGGTCTGAGGAGGGTCTGTAGGGTGGATACGGGGCATCCAAAATTTTTATATGGGGCCCAGCCTTCTCTTGTTACGTCCCTAGCCATAGAATTTCAGTGGAACTTTACATTTGTCTTTTATTCCATCTGGATTTATTAGAAGGTTTGTAGGATGTCATATGGTTGTAGCTATTTAGTTCATTTTAGGACATTCACTAAGAAGAATGTTCAATATCCTTCTGAGACCACAAAATCCCGCTGGTATAATGAAAATAGTATCTCAAAAGGGCAGAAAGAAGCTGAATGAATCACAGTCTATCAAACAGCACTGTTAGTCACAAAGGATTTAGGAAGCACTTTTGCTTGTTCTTCCATGCTCTCAACTAGGGAAGCTCAAGCCTGAGATATACCTTGGTGAGTGTTTCTAAATCCCATGTGTTCAATTTGAGAATCATAGTAGCCTTAGGTGCTCTTACGGTTTTCTTGCCAGCTGCTTACTAGGCACAAAGCTCTTACCTATAAGAAGAAAACAAAATTTAGAGAATAACAATATTGGTAGGTCTACTGTTATTTCAATATTAGCTTGAGAAAAGTAAAAAACAACAGGCATTTTTATTCTTTATTAGCTGCATATGTTTTAAGAACAAAAAGTTTGCTGCATCCGGACTTTCTTTAAGAAAACAGCGTGTTAGATTTAACTTTTTGCATAGCTCTTTAATTTTAAGCTAGTTTTGATACTTTCACTTACTACACAGCCTCTACCCAGCGAAACAAACTATGTACATATTCGATGGAAACTGCTCTTTCATCATGACACATCAGAAGCATGAAGTGTGGCAATGTCTTTGCTCTTCTTCAATGAGTGTATATAATTTTACGACACATAAGCCCTGTTCTAAAGGTCTGGTAGAAAGAGAGCTATTTAATGTATCCTTCAAAGTAGATTCTCCGGTTTGCTACGCTTGAAGACAAAGTATTTGGATGTCTTTGCTGCTTTCTTAAAAATTCTTTATTTTATTGTATATCCATTAAAATGTACGTGGCATAATAGAGCTTAGGAGGTAGCAATTGTACAGCCCATACAGCAGGATGCACAATGCGTTTCGACTTTACAAAGTCTTATTCATTGTGCGAATAACCTAACCCCTAGGTTACTCCCTAATAAAGGTTGAAACCATAGGTGAGTGGTTGTATGAGATTTACTGTTACTTGGCTCATTTCTATAAAAAAGTTACAAACATATATTAACATTAATAATAGATTAAGAACAAATATACACATATACACATAAATGTATGGGTACTTATACCTAATATAACCTCTAATACAAATATAAAAGATCATGCCTTACATTCAAAACCACTTGGCTGCCTTATGTTTAATACAAATATCCACTTAGCTTCTTTTAGTAATAATTTATGCAGCAAGTTTCCTCCCCTTTTTCTCGCAGCTAGGAGTTGGCTGGGATCTCTGAGCTCCGCAGATTGCAAGCACTTGTTGAGATCAAGTGAATACAAGTAAGTGAGCTGACTAACAATATTCACTACAGCCATTTAATGTATGTCCACACAGTATATACAGTGAAAAAAATAATTATTTAATCCCTTGCTAATTGTGTAAGTTTGCCTACTGAAAAATACATGAACAGTCTATGATTTTAAGGTTAGGTTAATTTTAACATAAAAAAACCCATTAAAAATAAAATCCAGAAAATCACATTGTATAAATTATATAAATGTATTTGCATTTTGCTGAGAGAAATAAGTATTTGATCCCCCACCAACCATTAAAAGTTCTGGCTCCTACAGACCAGTTAGACACTCCTAATCAATTACTTGCATTAAAGACAGCTTTATAAATGACTCCTGTCCACAGACTCAATTAATCATTCAGACTCAACTCCTCTACAACATGAGCAAGACCAAAGAGCTTTCTAAAGATGTCAGGGACAAGATCATAGACCTGCACAAAGCTGGAATGGGCTACAAAACCATAAATAAGACGCTGGCTGAGAAGGAGACAACTGTTGGTGCAATAATAAGAAAATGGAAGAAATACAAAATTACTGTCAATCGATATCGATCTGGGGTGCCATGCAAAATCTCACCTTGTGGGGTAGGTATCCTTGATCATGAGGAAGATGAGAGATCAGTCTAAAACTACACGGGGGGAACTTGTTAATGATCTCAAGGCAGCTGGGACCACAGAAACCAAGAAAACCATTGGTAACACATTACACCGTAATGGTTTAAAATCCAGCATTGCCCACAAGGTCCGCCTGCTCAAGAAAGCACATGTGCAGACCCATCTGAAGTTTGCCAATGAACACCTGGATAATTCTGTGAGTGATTGGGAGAAGGTGCTGTGGTCAGATGAGGCAAAAATTGGGCTCTTTGTCATTATCTCAACTCGCCATGTTTGGAAGAAGAGAAATGCTGCCTATGACCCAAAGAACACCATCCCCACTGTCAAGCATGGAGGTGGAGACATTATGTTTTGGGGGTGTTTCTCTGCTAAGGGCACAGGGCTACTTCACCGCATCAATAGGAGAATGGATGGAGTCATGTACCATAAAATCCTGATTGACAACCTCCTTCCCTCGGCCAGGACATTAAAAATGGGTCGTGGCTGGGTCTTCCAGCAAGACAATGACTCAAAACATACAGCCAAGGCAAATAATAGAATGGCTCAAAAAGAAGGACATTACGGTCATGGAGTGGCCTAACCAGTCTCCAGACCTTAATCCTATAGAAAACTTATGGAGGGAGTTGCCGGAGGGAGTTGAAGCTCTGAGTTGCCAAGCGACAGCCTCAAAATCTTAATGATTTAGAGATGATCTGCAAAGAGGAGTGGACCATAATTCCACCTGACATGTGCGCAAACCTCATCATCAACTACAAAATCCGTTTGACTGCTGTGCTTGCCAACGAGGGTTTTGCCACCAAGTATTAAGTCTTGTTTGCCAGAGGGATCAAATACTTATTTGTCACTACAAAATGCAAATACATTTATATAATTTATACAAGGTATTTTTCTGGATTTTATTTTGGATATTCTTTCTCTCAATGTTGAAATGAGCCTACCCTTAAAATTATAGACTGTTCATGTCTTTGTTAGTGGGCAAACTTACACAATCAGCAAGGGATCAAATAATTATTTGCTTCACTGTACATAGAGATGGGCGAATTTCTCAAAAATTCGATTCAGTCACTTCGCCGAATTTCCCGACAAAATTAAATTCGGTCCGAACTACTTCGGGACGAATCACGTTAAAAAACAGCTATTTCCAGGCTGCACAGAGCCTGCAGGGTGCTGTAGAATGTTGTGCCATGCTTAAATATGCAGAGGGAGCTTGGTTTGGTCTTCATACAATGTTGTGTTTTAGTATGACATGCATATGACTGCCGCCGCTCTTAGAATCGCTTCACTATAAAATTCCCTGAGCACTTAAGAGGGCAAAACTGACCGAAAAACTCAAGCGGGAATGTAGCCTGATAAAGTCATGGCAGCGACAGCTGGAAAAATACAAGCTGAGGGCTCAGGTGGCAACATCAGTGACAGACTGTGGAGGTGACAGCGGCAGCCACAGCAGCATGAGGTCAGAGAGTGGCACAATGACATTCTGGAGGTGGCAAAAACAGGAGTAGGCCACAGAGTGGCACAATGACACAGTGTGTAGGTTACGGCAGCAGCCACAGCAGCATCATGAGGTCAGACAGTGGCACAATGACATTCTGGAGGTGGCAAAAACAGGAGTAGGCCACAGAGTGGCACAATGACAGAGAGTGGAGGTGACGGTGGCAGCAGCATGAGGTCAGACAGTGGCACAATGACATTCTGGAGGTGGCAAAAACAGGAGTAGACCACAGAGTGGGACAATGACACAGTTTGTAGTTATCGGCAGCAGCCACAGCAGCAGCATGAGGTCAGACAGTGGCACAATGACATTCTGGAGGTGGCAAAAACAGGAGTAGGCCACAGAGTGGCACAATGACAGAGAGTGGAGGTGACGGCAGGAGCAACAGCATGAGGTCAGAGAGTGGCACAATGACAGGGTGTGGAGGTGACCGCAGCAGCAACAACAGCAGCAGCAGCATGAGGTCAGAGAGTGGCACAATGACATTCTGGAGGTGGCAAAACAGTAGTAGGCCACAGAGTGGCACAATGACAGAGAGTGGAGGTGACGGCAGGAGCAATAGCATGAGGTCAGAGAGTGGCACAATGACATGATGTGGTGGTGACCGCAGCAGCACCAACATCAGCAGCAGCATGAGGTCAGAGAGTGGCACAATGTCACAGTGTGGATGTCACGGCACCAGCAACAGCAGCAGCAGAAAGAGGTCATAGAGTGGCACAATGACAGAGTGTGGAGATGGGTGGCAATACCAGTTCCTGGTAAAGATGGTGGTAGGCTGATGGAGAAACTGGCAGCAGATGTGTGGCATCAGGCGGGTGGCGGCATCAGAACAGTGGCTGAGGCAGGTAGTTTGAACCCAGACTCATTTCTCACAGTTTGGGTGAGGCGTCATGGCTGATGTAGTCTGACGCCTAAGGCATTGGTGTGTGGAAATCCTGGCCGATCCACGCCTGATTCATCTTGACAAAGGTCAGTCGTTCCACATTTCCCGTGGACAATCGGGTTCTCCTTGGGGTAACGATGGCCCCCGCCGCACTGAACCCGCTCTGATGCCACACTACTGGCCGGGCAGGACAGCTTCTCCACTGCAAACTCGGCAAGTTGCGGCCACACATCCAGTTTGGCTGCCCAGTAATCCAGTGGATCTTCTAACTGGAGTGGCAGAGTGCTGTCCAAGTAGGCCACCACCTGTTGGTTCAGGGTCTGCTCCAGGTCCTGTTGCTGCTGCTGCCGGCGACTGCCCTCCTCACTAGGCGGGTGAAGGAAGCTGCTCATCAGTGACTCCAGAGTTAGTTTGCTGCTAATGGAGCTGGTACTGCCGCAGCAGTAGTATGTGAGCGCTGAAGAACCCCCCGGTCAGACCTGTCAGAGGAGGGACGATGCCGCACATAGGCAGAGACCAACTGACTACGGAGGATTTCCCTATAGTATTTGAGTTTGTCCTCCCTCTCAGCAGCTGGGAAAAAGGCTCCCATTTTCCCATTCTGGACCGGTAGCGAGGGTCCAATAGGGTGGAGAGCCAGAAGTCATCCCTCTGTCGGATGCTGACTATTCGGCTGTCACTAGTCAGGCAAATCAGCATGCTGCGAGTCATCTGCACAAGTGACTCCGAGGGGCTCCCTGCCTCCATCTCCACTGTATACTGCCACAGTGCTTGCGGGTCATCTGCCTCGTCTTCCTCATCTCCATCTACCTCCTCCAGCTGCTCCTACTCCTCCTCTCTTGTCACCTGGGTAGAAAATCCACTCATTTCACCAGACAATGCTTCTGATCCAATGTCCTCCTCCTCCATTTCAGTCCCCACCGGACTCATGTGGCCGTGAGATGTAGTCGCCACGTCTCCAGTCCCCTGCCCAGACAGATTTTTCAGCATCTGTTCCAGGACATGAAGCAGTGGAATGACGTTATTCATCCCATAGTCCTGGCGACTGACAAATAACGTGGCCTCCTCGAATGGCCTCAACAAACGGCAGGTGTCACGCATGAGCTGCCACTGGCTGACATCAAAGTTACACAGGGGAGTACTCCTGTCCGCCTTGATCATCAAAAAATCGTTAATGGCCTTTCTCTGTTCATACAGTCGGTCCAACATGTGCAGGCTGGAATTCCAACGGGTGGAAACATCGCATATCAGAGTGTGTTGGGGGAGGCCGTTCTGCCGCTGCAATTCGAGGAGGGTGTTCCTGGCTTTGTAGGAATGGATGAAGTGCATGCACAGTTTCCTGGCCATTTTCAGAATCTTCTGAAGATCGGTGGAAGACTTCAGGAACCTTTTCACAACCAGATTGAACACATGCGCCATGCAGGGCGCATGGACCATCCCTCCTCGGTGCAGCGCGGACACCATGTTACTCCCATTGTCTGTCACCATGGTTCCGATTTGCAGTTGGCGCGGAGAAAGCCACACATCGATTTCTTGCTGCATGACGCGGAGCAGTTCCTCTCCTGTGTGACTTCGTTCGCCGAGGCAAGCCAGGTGTAGAACTGCGTGACACCGCTGTGCCCTACACATGGGATATGATGGAGCAGTACTTGTGAAGGATGAGATGATGGTGGTGGTGCAGGAGCCGCAGTTTGACAACGTGGAGGAGAAAGCGGCGTCTCCTTTCCAAGTTGTTGGTGTGCCTGGGCAGGAAGCACATTCACCCAGTGGGCAGTAAAGGACATGTACTGGCCCTGACCGTAGTTACAGCTCCACACGTCCACGCTGCCGTGCACCTTGGAACAAACCGATAAGCTCAAGGACTGGCCCACCTTCTGTTCTACATATTTATGAAGTGCTGGTACTGCCTTTTTGGAAAAGAAATTACGGCTTGGAACTCTCCATCTCGGCTCGGCACAAGCCATTAGTTCTCTGAACGGTGCAGAGTCCACCATTTGGAAAGGGAGAGACTGCAGCACCAACAACTTGGACAGGTGCACGGTCAGCTTCTGCACCTTGGGATGGTTGGATGCATACTGTTGTCTCTTTGCAATCGCCTCGCTGAACGACTGCTGGCACCATGAGTAGCGAGGAGCAGGAGCATCTGGATCGGGAGATGATGTCAAAGAGAAATAGCTCCCTTCTGCAGAGGTGGTG
Source organism: Phyllomedusa bahiana (assembly GCA_025379985.1). NCBI lineage: Eukaryota > Metazoa > Chordata > Amphibia > Anura > Hylidae > Phyllomedusa > Phyllomedusa bahiana. The sequence goes on along the minus strand of JAODAL010049594.1, from coordinate 10,151 downwards.
GAGCCTTGACTGGCTGCAATGGCATGCGTGCCACTGGGCGCTGCTGCTGCTGTTGCTGCGGCGGCAGGATGGACCACCACATCTGAGCCACGTTTTTCCCAGGCCACCGGATGGTGACGCTGCATGTGTTGACGCTGGGCCTCGGTGCCAACGTTAGCTCCCTGGCCATGCTTCACTTTCTGCCTACAGATTCTACATATACCCATGTTCGGCTCCTCCGGTTTCTTAGCAAAGAACTGCCACACCGCCGAGTAGCTGATTTTTCCGCCAACGCTCCGCACTGAGTGACTACTGTCGCCGCTGCCTCGCTGAGCCCCTGTGCCACTACTTTCTTGGACCTGCGAAGAGGGTATTTTACCCCGTGGCCACTTGGCTCCCGACCTTACACTGCTGCTATCCTGCTGACTCACGGCCACACAACCCACTTGCTGGCTGCGCTGCTGCCTGTCGCGCAAGCTGACACCCTCTTCTCCTGACGATGATGAAGCCCTTGCCTCACCCGGCTCCAAAGTGCAGTCGGCTACATCATCATCTATTTGTGTTTCATTGTCACTGCTGTCCTCATCACTGGTCTTGGTATGCAGAGGCTGACCCCTCACAACATGACCTCCCATGCTACTCTCAACATCTATACTTTGCCGCCTTCTGCAAGAAACAGGGGATATTGGCCCCATTTCTTCGCTGCCAAGTAGCTGCTGACTGCCCTCCTCAAATTGTTCATCCTCGCTATATAGTGGCGCTGAGCCCAGACCACATAGTAGATCTCTGGCTGAGGGAACCGGATGGGACAGAGGCGGATTGAGGACAGGTGAGGGCCGCTGACCCGCTCCCGGGCCATGCCAACTAAGGGTTGTGTCTGACGTTCCCATCGACTCTTGGCTGGGGTTGTCAGATGTCATCTGGAAGGAAGTGGATGACCTATTCAACCAATCAAGAACCATTGGGTTGCTGAACAACACACGGCCGCTAGATGACAGCGGCAGTTGTGGCCTCATCGAGTGACCCCTGCTGCGACGTCCCCTTGCTGTGCGGCGATCTGGGCCTGCTCCAGGAATGTTTGTGCCTCTGCCACTTGCAGGTGAAGAGCCTGCCACCTCTCTGTCTGACATACTGTTTGTTCTAAAATGTACAGACACTGTTTGATGAAGATATCTGTATATGATAAATACACACCCTGTATTTGACTCCAAATGAACCCAGTAACAAGCTTGGGTAACCCTTGGATATAAATTGCGCTCAACAAATGGGCAGGAAAAATTTACTAGTATGTGTCGTTTAAAAACACTGTGTATTTTACTGAATGTAAAAGCACAAACAAGCTTAATTAACCTTCGGATATGAATTATGCTATAGGCAAAATTTGCTTCTTGGTGGTGAAAAAGACGGTTTCTTTTAGTCACCACACACCCAGAAAAACGCTTAATTAACCCCGGATATAAATTACGCAAAAGAATTGAGCAACCACAAACTACCAGCTTTGTAGCGTGTTACTATGGCGTGTATTTTACGGTTATAAAAAGGAGTTCTTTAGTAAGAGATATCATTAGCAGCCGTGGCAGCACCTTCCCTAATCAGTACAGTGAGAGCGGTATGAGCTCCCAGCGTTGCGCCCGGACTTATATAGTGCGGTGACGTCACAGAATCCCGCTGGTCTCTGAGTGGCTTCATCTCTGCACATGTCATGTAGGCTATGCCCTTCTTCCTCCCAGAGTTCTTTGCCCCATGTAACGCCATGTGCTCGCAGCCATTTTCTCAATCAAAGCACACTTCGTTCACGCGAAGTACCCCAAACTTCAACTTCGTTCGGAACCGAAGTTTTCCTGAAATTCTAAACGAACTCCACTTCGTTAGAATCAATTCGCCCATCTCTAACTGTATACAACTGGAGATTTTAGCAGTGGATTTCTAATTTTGAAAATCTTTTGCATTTTACAATAGCACTGTGGATTACACATTTCAAGAAATGTCATTCACATTTTGTTGAAAGAATCGGCACAGAATTTATGCTGCAGAAAAGCTGTGAATTTGTTGTGGATATAGCCCATTGACTCCAATCAGGGCCGGAATGGGACCAAAAAGCAACCCTGGCACTCGAACCCTGCCAGTTCATAATGTAACTCCCACCCCCCAATATCATAGAAAAATAGTGGTGTGCGATGCATGCTATGCCAAATTTTGTTTTACTTTGTTACACCACTCACCAGTCCCTAAAATATGTAAAATACACCAACAATCACACGATCAAACAAAGGCATAAATTTTCCCCCCACCACATGATCACAGAGTTCAAAACAGTTGTCATGGCATAAAAGATCCCAGGATTACCACCTTGCTGAGGCAAAGTGTAATAGGAAATGTATGATTGTACGCTAGTCTGCAATATATAAGCATTACAAATTAGGCTATGTTCACACGGGTTAACTGCGGGACGTAATTACGCCCCGCAGTTACGCCGTATGGCCGGGGGCGGGGTGGGAGCGGGGGAGGGAGCGGGGGGCGGTACCTCGTCGGCCAATAGACAATCATTACGCTAGAAAGTGACATGTCAATTATCTCCCCCCTCGGCGTATTCGCCGAGCGAGGAGAGGAGACGTAATCCATAGTTCTCTATGAGAACTGTGGTTACCGTAATGAATGGGCCGTTTTCAGGCCGTAATTTGCGCACTTCGGCGCATAATTACGGACCGAAATATGGCCCATTTTAAGCCGTGTGAACATGGCCTTAGAGTGCAAGTGATTGCGAACCCCAGTGACCAAACACCTTGGGGGAGTGGAGAGGGGGCAACAAGTTAAAAAAAAATCTAAATATTTAAAAATATGTAAGAAATAGTTAAAAGTTCAGCTGCCTCTTCCTGTTTTACAATACAAAACAATGAAAATAGGTAAACATAATTTATATTGCTGTGTCTATAAATATCTGGTCTATTAATCCCTCACTGACATTGGATGTATGGGTATCCTACTACTTAGATACGTAAAAATAACTTTTATTTCAAATATATTAAAAACTACACTTACCCTACTAAGACCCTACAAACAACTAGGAAAACCCTAACCTAACCAACACACGTAGGGTCCTCGCCCCAATAAGGGCGCCCCTACCCGGAACCTATCCCTTACTATCAATCCCTATAAATCCCTACTAACAAGATAACGTAGATAGTAATAGTGACTAAAATTCACTTATTATCCAGACAGCAACCAATAACTACTTAGATCCATAAATACGGGGAAAGGGGTTTTTGATATATAGTCCCCTTCCTCAGTATAATCACCTACCCTAGACCGACGCGTTTCCCCCTATCTAATACAAGGGTTCATCAGGGCAAAAGGTATAACAAAGTTGAATCCACGTATATAAATGCCAAAAAATGATACAAGTCAGTATACACTATAAAAAAGATATCCAATACTCGCGTGTCCAAGATAACTGATAAAGGTCCCCTGTGTCCCAGATGATGGAATGGGTGACCATTCCATAGGGTTTTTCTAGTTGTTTGTAGGGTCTTAGTAGGATAAGGGTAGTTTTAAATATATTTGAAAGAAAAGTTATTTTTATGTATCTAGCTGCTAAGTGATGTCTATAGGGTAGTTTTTTCATTGATTGAGTAAGAGTCACTAGCTTTTGTATCTAAGGGTTGGTCTGGCCCATTTTCCTTTTGTTGCTTGTGTATCCTACTACTTAACCACTGGGTGTTAGTGACTAATTGCAGCTAACACCTGGCAGTTACAGTGAGGGGGCAAAGATGGCTGCGGCATCTAAATCAATGAGAAATGGTGCCGCACACCGTTCCTCACAGTGATTGGGAAATCACGGGCTCCAAATTGCTTAACATGACAGCTGGAATCCTTGTGCAGGCTTCCATCGATTTCCCCACTTCCGGCCCCAGGCAGGAAGTTGGGAAACTGCCATCTTTGTATATACAATGCATTAGGCTGTAAGAATGATCGAGCCCGATAGTGGTGAAGCACCCTAGGGGGGAATCAAAGTTAGAGTAAAAAAAAATAAAATCTGTTTTAAAGTGTAAAAAAAAAAGAAAAGATATTAAAAGTTCAAATTACCCCCCTTTTGCCATACAAATAAAACAAATAAAATAATAAAAAAGTTACACATATTTGGTACCGCTGCATCCGAAAAAGTCTGATCTATTAAAATATAACATCATTTATCCTGTAAGCCGAACAACGTAGAAGAAAAAAACTAATCCGCCAAAATTGAGTTTTTTTGTTCACTTCACGTCCCATAAAAATTGGAATAAATTTAATCAAAAAAGTTGCAAGCATTCCAAACTGCTAGCAATAAAAAGTAAACTTCAGCCCGCAAGAAACCCTGTCACTAAAGTCTGTAGGTGTTAGTACAAAAATTTTACTGATCGCAGAAAATGGCGCGGCGAAGCAAATTTCAAACATAGAAAATGTACCAGAACATAAGGGAAACCCTACATGGTTGCTATTGGTGGATGCGTATCAACCTGTAGATACACATAATACATTATTTTTACCGAAGAATGAACGCCGTAAAAACAAAACTCCGGCAAACATGGCACAAGTACTTTTTCACACTTTTTGCCCCACTTAGAATTTTTTTTGCCATTTCCCAGTATGCTCTATGGTAATATGAATAACATCATTAGAAAGTATATCTTGTCCTGTGAAATAAAGGCCCTTATATGTCTATGTAATTGGAGAAATAAAAAAAAGTTATGACTCTGAGAAGGTGAGGAGGGAAAAACGACCATCAAATTTTTTTTAAGAAATAGGATCTTCATTTCTACTTATGTGTCTGTATCAGGTAGGCCACTTGCAGAGCAGCCACCGGATTCTGCCAGGCTGTACAGATTGCCAGTCCAGGCCTGGCTTCAACGTAGAAGTTGAAATCTGCTATAAATCCAGAGGACCATTTTATCATTGCAGATGGTGCTGTTAAAATGCTTCAGATCTGTTGTGACATATTAATCTCTGAATTTTTCACACATTCATTTTTTTTATCTGCAGGTTAAATGCAATAATCCGCACCAAAATCTGCATGATCGAAAACAGATTTTCCTTGGCAAATTTACCTGCGGAAAAGCTGTGGATATTCTGCTGTGAAAGATCTGCAGCATTTTTCCCCACTATGAACATATTCTTAGTTAAAAATAAAAAAAATGTTTAACATATAATATTCATTGATATTTGATGATTTAGACATAATGGTAGTAAGTTCTTTACGTTTTTTCAATTATTTGAACATTTTCTAAAAAGGTATTATCACTAATTAACGGTGTTAGATCTAATAGTAGATTACTTTGATGTGGGAATTAGATCAAAGGCTTTATTCTGATAGCTTTAGTTGGAGTCTGGAGGTATTTTTCTCTATGCACAAGGGCAAGCTGTAGACTACATCCTTGACCCCACTGCCTACAAGCTATGCAATCTGGAAATGAAAGCTCTATATTTTTACTTTGAGCTGACTAGTCTAGAAGGAATATTCTTCAATTTGTTTGTTTTAGATAAACAAAACATCAAAAGGCTGGTGACACGCAGCTTCTTGAAACATTTTTGGTGGCTTTTTTCACATTTTTGGGTGAAAACGCTATGACAGTGCTACTTTAAAAGGAATGTGTAATTAGAAAATAACTTATTGTTTAACTCACGTTTTTATGTTAAACACTTTTTATAAGGGCTTGTTCACACGGCGTTTTGGATCCTTTTTTACGGATCCGTTTTTGGCACTTGAAAAGCGCATCCGGAAAGCGGATCCGCAAAACGCAGCATTGGATACTTTATTTGGATCCGTTTTGAATGCTTTTTTACTTACGTTTTCAGAAGGACGGGGAGGGGGGGGGGTTTACTCTCTCTCTCTCTCTCTCTCTCTCTCTCACCTCCTCGCCACAGCACACCTTGCTCCCACAGCAGCACCTGTCCTCCCACAGCAGCACCTCGCCCACTCTCCTCTCCTCCCACAAGCACAAACCTCGACCCAGCGACCTCGTCCTCCCACAGCAAGCACCTCGTCCCAGCTCACCTCGTCCTCCACACAAGCAACCTCGTCCCAGCTCACCTCATCCTCCCACAGCAGCACCTCGTCCCAGCTCACCTCGTCCTCCCACACAGCAGCACCTCGTCCCAGCACACCTCGTCCTCCCACAGCAGCACCTCGTCCCAGCTCACCTCGTCCTCCCACAGCAGCACCTAGTCCCAGCTCACCTCGTCCTCCCACAGCAGCACCTCGTCCCAGCTCACCTCGTCTTCCCACAGCACACCTCGTCCCAGCTCACCTCGTCCTTCCCACAAGCAGCACCTCATCCCAGCTCAACTCGTCCTCCCACAGCAGCACCTCGTCCCAGCTCACCTCGTCCTCCCACAGCAGCAACCTCGTCCCAGCTCACTCGTCCTCCCACAGCAGCACTCGTCCCAGCTCACCTCGTCCTCCCACAGCAGCACTCTCTCCCAGCTCACCTCGTCCTCCCACAGGAGCACCTCGTCCCAGCTCACCTCGTCCTCCCACAGCAGCACCTCATCCCAGCTCACCTCGTCCTCCCACAGCAGCACCTCGTCCCAGCTCACCTCGTCCTCCCACAGCAGCACCTCTTCCCAGCTCACCTCGTCCTCCCACAGGAGCACCTCGTCCCCGCTCACCACGTCCTCCCACAGCAGCACCTCGTCCCGGCTCACCTCGTCCTCCCACAGGAGCACCTCGTCCCAGCTCACCTCGTCCACGCCGATCAGCAGCCCCCAATCTCCAGCACCGCCGCTCACCTGCCCCCGCGCCTCTCACCTGCCCCGCCGGTCCCGCGATCTGCGCCGCCGCTCACCTGCCCCGCTTACCTGCAGCCGCGCCGGTCCCGCCATCCAGCCGCCACTCACCTGCGCCCCGTCCCGCGATCCAGCCCTGCTCACTGCGCTTTTCGCATCCGCTTTCAGGATTCAAAGCGCAGCTGTTACGTACCAGGAGTGTGGAGCGCTTTTGGACAAGTGCCAAAAGCGCACTCCGTTATCTCCTATGGGCTTTCATTTGCGTAAACCGCAATAAGAATTGACATGTCAATTCTTAAAGCGGATCCGAAAAGCGCAGTGCAGGAGAGCTTTCAAAAGCGCTTCGCTGATCTCCCGTGGGAACAGCGATGCGCTTTTGCCATTCAACTCAATGTTAATCACACTGACAATTGTTAGATCCATTTTGCGGATCCGTAAAACGGATCCGTAAAACGGATCACAAAAACGCCGTGTGAACAAGCCCTAAGAATTTTTGGTTATCTTTTTCAATTTTCCATATCACTATTAATATTTTTTAAAAACACAAATCTTGCAGTTTTCACTTTGGCAACTAGGCCTACTAATGGTCTAACAATTCGTGCTCTGTGGATAAAATGTTTCAGTAGTCTGCTCATTATCAGCACAGGCAGGGTTACACTGAAAGGTGTCACCAAAATTTTAAATAACACAGGACCCCTTTCACAATAGGGATACCCACAACTCTCCCTTCCACATACAAATTTTTAAAAAAATTCATTGGGTCGCTCCTTTCACGGGCTCTTATGTCCATAACTGCATATCCTAAATTTTTTGAAAAGCACCCAGGCAAGATGGCTATCTTATAAAGTACAGACTACAAAAAAAAAAATTACAATCTAAAAAATAAAAACAGTAAAAAAGAAATATAAAGTATCATACTTGTTTTAATATTTAAAAAATGTTTTATTTTCTTTTTTTAATATTGGTGTTAGATTTCCTTTAAAGTCTGTAGTAAAAATGGTAAAGACTGCTATACATTTCTGCACAAAAAAAACCCATCAGAAAACGCACCAAAAGTGCTCCATATGAAAGCAAACTTAGGGTATGTTCACACAGCGTTTTTTAATTGCATATTTGGATCTATGTTTCTGACCGAAAAACAACCCAAACACTTTTCAACAATGTTATGTGATTTACTTTCTTTCAATGTAAACATGCATCGGGTTTCAGAACGAACAGTAGCCATAGGGTGGAAGATATTATTGGCTTGTTTGAAGAGTAAAAGCATGTCCTTGTAAATAGTTTATTAGAAACAGAGAAAATCCGGAAGAGGCCCCACTCTAGATTCAGTGATCCCCGGGGGGGAAAAGGGATAGTGGGGAACCACTGAGAGCACCCGGAGAGCATGAGATGGGGAAGAAAGGGAAACCCGTTAGGTACGTGTTGGATCCTGAACTTTGGGGGCCGGAATGAGTGCACTATGTACTGCAATCAAACTTTGAAAACAGCAAAATTCTGATACACTATAACAACCAGTCCAGCAGGGGTGTCCACCCCAATATCCAAAAGGGACGAAAAACTCTGGGGTGAAATAATCCTTCTTTGAGGCCCAAAATTGCTTTTTTCACTTTGTAGCAAAATCTTTTTTTTTTGCACTATTTTTTATCTTGACATATACATGTGCATATTTTTGCTACTTTTTATGAAAAACTGATAAAAAAAACAGAAAATGATACTGGCATTTAACAGAAGACTCGCAAATGAGCCACCAAAACACTTGTATACTTCTGAAAGCAAAAAAGCACTACCTCAGACAAAAATCTCTACCATAGTCGCTTCTTGAGACTTGCCATGTTAGTTTTTCGCCCCAAAACCCGGGGCTCCTCTTTCTTTTCCTTTAATTAATGGATTCAGACACCTTTCTTTTAGTGTGACTAGTCCTCTCGTTTCTGCTGTGTTTGAGTGGAAATTTGAAAAAACCTTCCAAACGTTTCGGTGGGGTCCCCCTTTCTCAACCCTTTTTTATCCCTCACTAACAAAAAAGGGTTTTAAATAGAAGATGGCAGCAAAACAAAATAACATTGCAGTATGAACTGAAAGATTACACACGTATGAATAAAGAATCCGCTATGCTTTACTGAAATCATTGGAGTGCTGCCATCTTTTGTCTTGATAGATAGGTAGATACTTGATATAATGTATATTTCTGTACATTTGTGTTTGTTAATACCATTGCAGACTATGTTCTTAGGAATTTTACATCTTTTTTCACCCCTAAGGGGTGCACAGCAAATTTTTTATCACTAGCAATACTGTGCCTTAGCACGCTAATAAAAAGGTCACTTTTGTTGTGCTATGTTTATCTTGGCAATTGCTTTTCTTATGAAATACTTTGAAACATTTAATTTAGGTTGAAATCATTACTGCACAATACAATAAAATATTTGATAGTATGTTCTGTGCAATAAAAGTGTTCTACCACCTGTCCCCCATTCTATCACCATTAGATTAGTTTGTTGCTGTGGAAGTTTGTGATGTGGGTTATGGGTCATAAGATTCGGATTCCAGCATCCGTGTTATTTATTGAAACTAAATAGATTGGCCAATGCTCATAAATAAAACCCTTGTAATAGATATACAGCAATTGTTTTACTCTTTGTATTAGTTTTTTCATTGTCAGTTTTAGAGCTCAGGCACATGGCAGGATCCTGTGCATGGTGCCTACATGGCAATTTATGTAGGCCATACAGCACCTTATTATGTAGCAGCATAGTAAGCAATAGGGCCACTAGAAGCAATGTAGAAGCCAGGCTTCTTGGAAAGGATACTTCAGAATACACAGTAACAGATGGATTACATAGAATTTCAAAGGAAAAAAAATCATGGCCTGCCATGGTATGAGATCTAAAGCATATGGTACAGTAGAAGCATCATGGACCTATGGGAGTCCTGTTACATCTCTGCAACTGAGAAATAATAAAAACCATGTGATGACCTTAAAGGGACGGGCTTTAAAAATTTATTTTACACCATTTCCAAAAATTCCCCCGCATACCCGATATTTACCGTCAAAAACACTGGGGAAAATTGCCATTTTACGCAAACTAAAAAACACCCTTGGAGAAAATGCTTTTAAAAAACCCTTCATTACAAAAAAGTCCATGAGCAGGAAAATTTGGGAACTTGTTTTTAAACCCCTTAAGGACCCGGGTTTTTTTTTTTGGGGGACACCCTTTTTTTTTTCCCTCCTCCCTTCTGAAAGCCCTAACTTCTTTATTTTTCCACCCATATAGACCCCATGAGGGGGTTTTATTTTGGGGGACAAATGACTTTCAAAAGGTGTTATCCTATACTAAGAATATCTGGGGAAAAACCGCAAAAAAATTTCCAAGTGGGACAAATTGTGAAAAAGTATTTTTCGCCATGTTTGCGGG
>JAODAL010049593.1:0-28056 GCA_025379985.1 Phyllomedusa bahiana | reverse complement strand
TCCCCAACAATGTTTGTGCTCCAAGATATTGGGCTGTCATAGCCAGCAAAATCGCATGCGTGGGCCATTTGGAAAGTGACTATGAGGACTCCCCCCCTCCATCTCCACTGTATACTGCCACGGTGCTTGGGGTCATCCCCCCTTCTTCCTCTCTCCATCTACCTCCCCCAGCTGCCCTTCTCCGTCACCTGGGTAAAAATCCACTTTTTTTCCCGACAATGCTTCGCTCCAATGCGTCGCCCTCCTCCTCCTCTTTCGTCCCCCCGGACTCATGGGGCCGCGAGAGTAGCACCACGTCTCCCAGTCCCTCCCCAGACAGATTTTCAGCATCTGTTCCAGGACATAAAGCTTTTAATATTTATTCATCCCGTAGTCCGGGCGACCTAACAAATAAGGGGGGCCCCCCCCTCAAATTACCTCCGAAAAAGGCAGGTGTCCGCATGAGCTCCCTTTTGGCTGACATCAAATTTATACAGAGGAGTCTCCTGCCCGCCTGGATCATAAAAAAAATCGTTAATGGCCTTTTCTCTGTTCATACAGTCGGTTTAAACGTTCAGGCGGAATTCCCAACGTTGAAACACCGTTTTTAGCGTGTGTTGGGGGGAGGCCATTCTGCCCGCGCAACTTGGGGAGGGGTGTCTGGCTTTGTAGGAATGGATGAAGTACATGCAATTTTCCTGGGCCCTTTTTCAGAAAGTCTGAAGATCGGTGGAAGATTCAGGAACCTTTTTTACAACCAGATTGAACACGTGCGCCCCTGCAGGGCCATGGACCATCCTCCTCGGGGCGCGCGGGGCACCTGTTTCCCATTGTCCCCCTACCTGGTTCCGATTTGCAGTTGGCGCGGGAAAGCCCACTCGATTTCTTGCCGCATGACGCGACAGTTCCTACCCTGTGTTACTTGTTTGCCCAGGGGAAGCCAGGTGTAAATGCGTGACCCGCGTGCCCACACATGTGGGGATTTGGGGCAGAACTTGTGGAGACGGTGGGGTGGGGGGAGGGGACATTGGGGCGGGCCGCATTTACAACGTGGGGAGAAAGCGGGGTCTCCTTCCAAGTTTTTGGTGTCCTGGGGGGAAGCAATTCACCCATGGGCCGTAAAGCCATTACTGGCCTGACCCCAGTTTTCGGCCCCCCACACGTCCGGCTGCCGGCACCTTTTGGGAAAAAACCGCAAGCTCAAGGACTGGCCCCCCTTCTTTCTACATATTTATGAATGCTAGTATGCCTTTTTGGAAAATAAATTACTGTTGGAACTCTGCTGCTGCGGCGGGAGGTGGACCACCATTTTGAGCCATTTCTCCCAGCCACCGATGGTGACGCTGCATGTGTTGAAAGCGGCCAGGGACACGTTAATCCCTGGCTACGCTTTACTTTTGCCCCACAGATTTCTACAAAAAACTCCCCTCGCTGAGTAGGTATTTTACTGCCAAGCACCGCATGATGACTACTGCCTACTGAGCCCCGTGGCTACTTTCTTGGCCTGCGAAGGGGTTTTTTCTACCCCGTGGCCTTTTTTGGCTCCCGACCTCACACTCTTTCCCCTGCGCTCACGGACCCTCCCCATTTGGGGCGCGCCGCTGCCTGACGCGCAAGCTGACGCCCCTTTCCTGCGATGATGAAGCCCTTGCCTCACCCGGGTCCCAAGTGCGGTCGGATACATCTCATCTTTTGTGTTTCTCGTCATGCTGTCCCCATCACCGTCTTGGTATCCGAGGCTACCCTTTACAAAAGACCTCCCATGCCACTCTCCACTTTGCCACCTACGCAAGAAACAGGGGATATTGGCCCCATTCCTCGCTGCTAAGTACTGTGATGTCCCAAATTGTTTATCCCCCGCTGTAAGGGCGTAGCCCCCGACAAATAGTAGATCCGGTGAGGAACGGATGGGACAGAGGGGGGTTTTAGGACAGGGGAGGGCCCCTGACCCGCCCCGGGCCATGCCCAATAAGGGGTTTTGTTGACGTTCCCCCCGACTCTTGGGTGTCAATGTCATCTGGGAGGAAGTGGGGTGACCAGTCAACCAAATCAAGAACCCTTGGGTTGCTGAAAAACACAGGGCCGCTGTGACAGTGGCAGTTGTGGCCTCACCGGTGCCCCTGCTGCGACTCCCCTTTTTGCTGCGACCTGGCCTGGAATTTTGTGCCTCTCCCACTCGGGTGCAGGCCTGCCACCTCTCTGCTGACATCTGTTTGTTTTAAAATGTACAGACCACGTTTGTGAAGTATCTGTTATGATAAATACACACCCGTATTTGACCCCAAATAAAACCAAAACAACTTGGGAAAACCCTTGATATAAATTACCCCAAAAATCACAGGAAACAATTAACTGGTATGGGCGTGTAAAAACCCCAAAATTTTTTTATGAATTGAAAGCACATTCATTTAGGGTTTCCTTTCTTCCTCCCAGATTCTCGGCCCTGTCACGCATTGCTTGCGGCCATTCTATAAATTTAAAAACACGCTTCGTTCCCGAATCACCCCAAAACTCTTTTGTGCAAAAACCAAAATTTTTCCGAAATTCAAAACCAAAGTCCAATTCGTTAGAAAAAATTCCCCATCTCTATAATACCTCCGGGGGGTTCCCACACTGGGCCATGGAAAAAAATGTTTTGCTTAAAACTGGTTCCTGGTAGAAAAAAGGTTGGGGACCGCTGTAAAAAATAATGTCTTCCCCCTAGTGTTTGCATACAAAATGCAAAAGTTGTTTGGGTTTTGAGGGGGCAGGATTCTCCAGTACGTGTGCTGCGCTTCCCAATGCTAGAAGAAATTCATGTGGCACAATGTGATGCAGACAGCCGTGATATATATCCACTATTATGGAAGAGACAGGTTTTTACAATAAATGTTTTATAGAAGCATAAACTTATATAGCTTCTGTTTCACTGCCTTGAGTTATTACAGTGCAAGGTCGTGGTTTCTATTCCCCTCCTTCCCAAAAACCACCTAAATTAAAGAAAAAATATCAGAGAAAAGCTTGTTTTCAGTCCCCCATGCACCGGTATTAGTAATTCACATGTGGATCACAGGCTGCTCCTGGTGTCAGTGTGGGGGTTGAGTCGTCTACTGGCAGAATCTTACCGCTCCAAACCCACTAAGTCAACTTCGCCTGTTGCTTTGTAAAATGTCAAAAGCATAATTCATGGAGCCCCGTTTTTTATTGAATTAAGCAGCTGAAGTGTCATAATTATGCATAATCTGTATATTACAATAGACAATCTGCCACATTTTATTATTGTAGAATTGCTTTTCCAGCATATGCATTATGCTCCCTGAAATCCAATGAATAATTTGGAATGACCTAATGTTCCTTGTATCCAGGAGCTGACATCAAACGCTGCAATGTCTATTAATGGAATACTTACATTGTATAGTAATCATTAGAAATGAAGAGTAAATTCAAATGGGGGTGATTCAGTGTTCTAACGCACAAGTGTCAAACTCAAGCCGACCCCGTCAGGCCAGTTTGTCACCCTTGAGAGCGTACACAAAACAAGCAGGGATGGACAAGGTCTGGAAGCAGAAGAAGCAGTTCTCCACTAATTGATACAGGCAGCACTTCGCAGAGATGGTAGCTCCAGAACAGGAAGGGGGCGCCATCTTGGATTCTGAGCTTCCACGTGCACCTCCCACACTTCTCTGTTCAGCAACTCACAGGTGGTGGTAGAGCTCTGAAAGCTCCACCCAACCTATGCTCCATGCCCTCCAACTGCCCTCTGGGTGCAATCCTAATGTGGTCTAATGGTGACGTCCATCACTTATAAGCTGTAATGACATCCGTTTAATGGATATATCATGAAAAAAACACTATTTATGTCGACCCCATACTAGTCTACGGGTGATGAGTGGCGTTTACGTGACCAGCGCGTACTTCTAAAGCACAAAGGGGCCGGCCCCACTCATTATCATCATCCGTGGCGCGTGAGCGCCGAGAAGAAGTGACATTTCACTTCTCTCCCCCGGCATACAATACGATCGTATTGTACGCCAGGGGAGACCACGCGTGATTTGGAGCTCTCTATGAATTACCGTAATTGCGGGGCGCATTTGAAGTGTATTGAACCGCAAATATGTGCCGAAATGCGCCCCACATTACGCCGTGTGAACATACCCTTAAAGGGAATGTGTCATTCAAAAATAAGTCATTGTTTAAGTCCCATTTTTATGTTTTTTAGGATTTTTTTTTTTTTTTTTTTTCCAGATCACTTTCAATATTTTTTAATAATTCTTAAGTCTGGCAGTTTTCACTTTGGCCACTAGGCGTTGTTTACACTGCTTTTTCTCTATAGGAGAGTTTTCTAGCCATGCTCTATGACCTGGGAAGAAATCAGTGTGCAGGGAGGAGGAGTGGTGACTATCTCCTCTTGTGACTGGTGGACCCTGTGTTATCTATACACATTGGTGTCTCCTTTCAGCTTGGCCCTGCTTTTACTGATAATGAGCAGACACTGAAAATCTCCCTCTACAGAACAGGAAGTGTCAGACTATTATTAGGCTTAGTGGCCTAAGTGAAAACTGCAGGACTTAAGAATTATTACAAAATATTGAAAGTGATATTAAAAATTAATAAAAAATTACCAAAAATTCTTATAAAATGAGTTGAACATAAAAATGTGAGTTAAACAATAAGTCATTTTTGATGACACATTCCCTTTAATGTTTCCGTGTTTATTCAATGTTACTAAAACTGTGCAGGTCATATTTCAGTATCGGGCTTAGCTCACACTCTGTGACAGCCACATGTGAACAAAACCGTGGCTGCCATTGGCCAGACAAGTTTGTCAGTAAAATGCTAATATTGCCAGAAAACTTGTGCAGCCATTGGTAGCCGCATGTGGGCTGTAGGGTTATGACAAGTAAAAGACAAGTTACTAAGTACACTGTTCTTTCATCATACTTATTTCCATTCAGGACATCATGGCTGGATTTGTACTTGGCAATTTTCCTTTTGTTAATAAGCACAAAAAAAGCTTAAAAGATCAATTGTTTTTCTACTTCTTTACTTAACTTTTGATCTTGATGAAAATTTTTAGTCGGTTGCCAAATTGGGTAAAAAAAAATGGCTGCTTTAGTCCAAATGGTTGCAGTGGTGATGTTCCGACTGCCGGGAGTAAACAGAAGACCAGGGAGAGAGAGTCTGCAGAACTCATTTTTTTTTCCAAACCTCTGCCAATTCACTTTAAAGGGGTTTTGCCACGATGTAATGTTGACGTGGGATCCTCCAAAATGGATATTTAATCACTTTTCTAAATATATGTGATTACAAAAATTGCAGTCTGAGAGAGCTACAGGCTGCCTTACCTGCCCTTAGTTACTTAAAAGCTTTTATTAGATACAACCTGACAGAGCTGCTGGCCGGGCTTGCGCAGAGGGAACATTCTTATCTGATGAAAGGACTGAAAAAGCTTTCAAGGCACCGGGTTTGAAATTTTGTTGTCTTTTTGTATACAGAATCCACTAGTTGTAGTTTGATTATTTGAGTGAACATTTCACACGATCCCTTATGCATGGCTCTGTGCTCTGGCTGTGTCTTTAGCTCTCTCAGCTCAGCGTGGCGTTGTTTACATTTCCTTCTTAGCAGATAAGGCACGTCCTGGCAAAACCCCTTTAATGGCAATTGAACATCAGCTTCTAGTGTTTTTATGAGGTTTTGAGTGTTGATCAGTCATTAACTTTTACAAGTTTATGCAATAGTTCTTTACTATTGGAAATTATTGTTATCAAGTGGACAAAGTCACTACAGCACAGAATGTCAGATCAAAACCTGATTAACATGTGCACGTGATAGTAATGATGGGATTTTAAAGGGACAGGTTCGATCAGAACGGTGGAAAAAGTGGTAGCTCTTCCTACAGCATCATGTAAACTTTTTGAGTTCCTCTAGGAGACCAGACAATTGTGACCGCACCAATCCAATCACAAAACATACTCGGAACTTGTTATTGGTTCCCCTACAAAGAAGTGAGAAGTTCGGGGCTTAAGTATTTAAACAAATACATTCTGGGGACGTTTAAAAAAAAAATATGGCACTTGTGTTTTAGAGATTCATGTACAACATTATATGAAGGGGTGTTCCTGCTCATAGCTACGACCCAACAGTGTGTGAGAACGAGGTGGGTGGTGTTTGCAGCCGTCTTCCCCATTCTTTTCTATGGGAGTTCCAAATATAGCCGATGGCACTCACTCTGCTCTATTCAGAAATCTCATAGAAGTAAATGGGGAGGACGACTGCAAAAACCACCCTCTGCATTCTCACACAGTTGGCTCGTAGTGACCTTTTAAGTGGATGGGACTATTTATTTAAGTTGAACCTGCTCATCCATTAAAAAGGGGAAAAGAACTGTATATGTTGTTTAGAAAACGTCCAACTTCACAGCAGAGTAAAATTATATTGTCTTTTAATGTTGATATAGCAACAAATAGTTTGTATGTTCTGTTCTAATTTGTGGTCACATAATCAGTAATGGGTACATATTTCCATCATAACATTTATTAAAAGTTTTCGATAGACACTTGCAAACAATACAAACTTGTTACTTGCGATTTAGCTGTATCGTTAGTCCGTTCTAATTTGTGTCCATTTATTTTTTCTGAATTTGACCTCTTGTTCCATTCATCATACATTTTGCTTTTATCATTACAGGACAAGACGGAAAAATAAGAAAACTTGATATGATGGTGTATTGGACACAAATATAGGTAACATGGAACTAACTCCTTTAGAACAAGAGGAAGAGGATGATGATACGTTGTTTGATGCCAATCAGCCTCGGAGGTGAGCAGTTTGTAATTGGGTGTATTACATCCACAAAGATATTTGCTCTCTTGATGTCTAATTCATATTCATTGAATTTATGATATATCTGTATTTACCCCTTATACAAGTAAGTAAAATGTTTAAAGGGGTGTTCCCACATTTCAGAAGCTTATTTGTCCGACGGGACATGATAAAAAATAGAAGCATACTTACCTCCTGGATGCTCCTTTTCCGTCCCGCTGGCGTTCATCATTCATGTGACAATTGCAGCCAATCACTGGTCACCGCGGTCACGTGCACATGACGTTGTGGCCTGTGATCGGCTGCAACTGTCACGTGAACAATGAACGTTCACTGCTAGAGCTGAGATGAACGGGGGCGCCCAGGAGGGGAGTATGCTTTTTTTTTTTTTTCTTTTCTTTTCATGCCCCATGGGACAAACAAGCTTTTTGAACTCCTGGAACACCCATTTCATATATTTACCTCAATAGTAGTGAATAAAACCCACTAAGGAGATAACGACATAACAGGATGTGTCCACACCATGGAAGGCATACAAGTATAATATATGTAGAATACATAGAATAAAAATACCAATGGACCTTAAAGGGGATGTATTGCTTCTTCAGTTGGGCTGTTCTCTTGAAACTTGATGCTCTCACTTCCTGAAATCCATGGGGGTTTCTTAACTGAAGGGGATGACATCATCCCCTCTTCACTGTTCATGCTGTCTCCAGTGTGTGTCCCCCACCTCCACATATCAATGTCCTCTCCCTATGCAGTCTTATTTTGTAAGAGCTGTTTACATACCACAGGCCTGCATTCAGTCTAAACAGTCTTCTATGAACTCAACATTGATCTTTCACAACTGGAGGTTTGCTACAGTTGAATCCATCTGGAGCACAGATCCCTCTCCCTTCATGTTTACATAAGGCACCGATGCACAATTCTGCTGTTTTCTGATTATAGAGACAGCTGCAGTGTAAATGAGGAGCAGTTAGCTGTATAGAGTGAAATTTTTGTCGGACCCCAATTCTGAGTGAGAAGCAGGAATTCAAGCTCCGTGAAATAGGCCGTCCGGGAGGCTGAACAGAATGTAAATTATTAGAGCCCTCAGCTAATGAAATGCAAGGAGGTGGGATCTGACGATCTGACCAGCACTGGAGAAGTTTGTTTACAGAAAACGAAGATAAGGAATACTGTGAAAACAAGACTGCAATTGGATGTCATTAGCAAAGCTAAGTTGCTTGTTTTCACTGTCCCCTTAGGCTATGTTCAGACAGCTTAACTGCGGGACGTAATTACGCCCCGCAATTACGTCGTGGGGGCGGGAGAGTGAGCGGGGGGGGCGGCACTTCGCCGGCCCATAGACTTGCATTACCAGCGGCGTGTATACGCCGCTGGTAATTCACATGTCACTTATCTCCCCCCTCAGCGTATTCGCCGAGCAGGGAGAGAAGACGTAATCCATAGTTCTCTATGACAACTGTGGATTACCGTAATGACTGGGCCGTTTTCAGCCCGTAATTTGCGCACTCCAGCGCGTAATTACGGACCGAAATACGGCCCATTTTAAGCCGTGTGAACATAGCCTCATTCTGAAGGCCATTTAATGAAATGATACAACCGCTTTAAGATAGTTTTCTCACTGCAATGATTAGCTTTCAACATATTGGGAAGAGTAAATGAAGACTATTATCATAGAGGAGGATAAATGTTATCCCTTCTGAGTGCATACAAGTTTCTGATGGTTACCAAACATCTCTTTCCCATCTTATCTGATAAGCTTGAAGCTGCTGTCTGCCATGGTGATGTCACTCCCTGTTATGTGTAATCTCTAGGAACGGAGCTTTGTATGTTTACGATAAGGACCCATTTTCACTCCTTAGGCTATGTTCACACGGCTTAAAATGGGCCGTATTTCGGTCCGTAATTACGCGCCGAAGTGCGCCAATTACGGGCCGAAAACGGCCCATTCATTACGGTAATTCACAGTTCTCATAGAGAACTATGGATTACGTCTCCTCTCCCCGCCCGGCGAATCCGCCGGGCGGGGAGATAATTGACATGTGAATTACTAGCGGCGTATACGCGCCGCTGGCAATTCAAGTCAATGGGCCGGCGAAGTGCCGGCCCCCCGCTCACTCCCCCGCTCCCGCCCCGCCCCCGTCCACACGGCGTAATTGCGGGGCGTAATTACGTCCCGCAATTAAGCCGTGTGAACATAGCCTTAGAGCTCTGTAGTCTTGTGTACTAAAGAGTTTATCTCCCACAGTCATTTCAATGCAACAGCTAGGAATGGCAGAACTAATATGCCAATTACTGCTATAGAACCACCCAGCGCCTGTACAGGAAATGTGAGTCTGAAATTTCCTGTGATGGTGAAAAAAAAAACCTTTAAGATATGGTAGAACAATGGGCTTGTAAACAGCATGTAAAGTGCAAGTGTAAAAAAAAATATATAAATGCAAAGTCAAGTTCAGAGAACATCATACACATGAAAGAAATAGAAATATACACTCACCGGCCACTTTATTAGGTACACCTGTCCAACTGCTCGTTAACACTTAATTTCTAATCAGCCAATCCCATGGCGGCAACTCAGTGCATTTAGGCATGTAGACATGGTCAAGACAATCTCCTGCAGTTCAAACCGAGCATCAGTATGGGGAAAAAAGGTGATTTGAGTGCCTTTGAACGTGGCATGGTTGTTGGTGCCAGAAGGGCTGGTCTGAGTATTTCAGAAACTGCTGATCTCCTGGGATTTTCACGCACAACCATCTCTAGGGTTTACAGAGAATGGTCCGAAAAAGAAAAAACATCCAGTGAGCGGCAGTCCTGTGGGCGGAAATGCCTTGTTGATGCCAGAGGTCAAAGGAGAATGGGCAGACTGGTTCGAGCTGATAGAAAGGCAACAGTGACTCAAATAGCCACCCGTTACAACCAAGGTAGGCAGAAGAGCATCTCTGAACGTACAGTACGGCGAACTTTGAGGCAGATGGGCTACAGCAGCAGAAGACCACACCGGGTGCCACTCCTTTCAGCTAAGAACAGGAAACTGAGGCTCCAATTTGCCCAAGCTCATCGAAATTGGACAGTAGAAGATTGGAAAAAACGTTGCCTGGTCTGATGAGTCTCGATTTCTGCTGCGACATTCGGATGGTAGGGTCAGAATTTGGCGTCAACAACATGAAAGCATGGATCCATCCTGCCTTGTATCAACGGTTCAGGCTGGTGGTGGTGGTGTCATGGTGTGGGGAATATTTTCTAGGCAATCTATGGGCCCCTTGGTACCAAATGACCAACGTTGCAACACCTAGTGGAATCTAAGCCACGAAGAAATGAGGCAGATCAGAAGGCACAAGGGGGTCCAACCCGTTACTAGCATGGTGTACCTAATAAAGTGGCCGGTGAGTGTATACATACAATTAAAGTGCAAGTGGAATGTATATACCACTGGGTATCCTATATGCTAAAAGTCCATACATATTAGCATAAGTATGAAAATGTCTTAACCATAACATGGGCACCCCATGAATGCCATGAACTCTGACATGTGTTTCAGCAGTGCCATTATTATTTAAGGCTTTGTTCACACTGATGTCATGGCTAACACATTTTGGAGCGATAATAGATATAGTTTGCTTTAGATGCTAATCATTCAAATTATAATCAGTTGAGTTTTTATCATGATCACAAAATGACTACAGAGTGATTAGAATATATTGCAAAAAATATATATTTTATAAATAAAATATGTTTCAGCATTTACACTTAACACAATTAGGGGGACATGTATGAAAACTATCTGGTTATAAGGCTTTCTTTGTTGCCCATAGCAACTAATCAGAGCTCCCCTTTCATTTTTTCAGAGCAGTATATGAAATGAAAAGGGTGCCCTGATTAGTTGCTATGGGTAACAAAGAAAGGCTTAGACTTAGAGTTTTCATACATGTGGCCATTAGTATTTGTAACAATAAAATGGGCATTGTAGCTTTATACACAATTCTACACCCATTCCTTTTAATAACGACCAAATGGTTGCAGGTCACCTATGGAAAGTTCATGTCCCCACCCGATCCTGACTATGTCAATATACATAACCCTAGTACAAACGAGCAAAAAACAGTTCAGTGGTGCAATAAATAATTCCCTAAAGCCTTGTTCATATGCTCTAAATTTTTATGCATATTTCATGTTGGGATAGGTGTGAAATCTCTGTTTACAATTTGCATCATGTTTAAGTGGGAATATGCATTTTATTTCACATTGTGAATTACAGTATTTATTTTTACCAACCTGTCCCTTGTGCGTTTATGTACACATATTCGGCATTGAAAATATACCAGGAGCTAGGATGTGGATAATCCCCATTCAATGATGCTCTTCTGTATCCTAACATGCTGCAAAATGTGTGTGAAATTAAAAAAAAATATATATAAAAGACTGCTCATAAATTGGTGGTATGCCTTGAACTTCTGTTATATATTGTGTAGCATATTTTTCTTTTGGGGAAATACATTGTCTGAAAATACCCTCAAATGTGCAGACAAACTATATTTAACTCATAGTTGCCAACTTTCGAAAATGAAAAAGCAGGAGAATGTAGTGGGCGGCGCGGGCGGCCGCTTCACCCGCCTGAAGCAGCTGTCCCGCGGCGCAAGAGTAGCGCACTAGCGCTACTCTTGCGCCGCGGTAATTTAAAGGACCCCCGCCGCCTGCAGGCGGCGGGAGGAATGCCAACTCCCCCGGGAGGGCGGGAGGGGACCCCAAATAGCGGGACCCCCCCGCCAAAAACGGGAGAGTTGGCATGTATGATTTAACTATATGTTGTACTAGGACTATCTACAGACACATAGGGCGACATGTATGATCGAGGCGCAAAGAGGCCAGTCCTAAATAGCTTTAAAGCAGTGTAGAATGAGGCAGAATGTATGGACTTGTTCTACTGCGGGGCATAGATTAGGCGCTTTCTAGTTACTCTACGACAGCTGAGGCTCAGGTAAACCACTATTAACTTGGTCTGGCTGTTCCAGCAGTAATGCGGCCAGTTTTGCCGTCCACCAGTCATAAATGTGTAGAATCATATGGTTGTGGTGCCACACGCCCCATGAACACCTCCACATCTTGGGTGCATTACTAAGTGCCACGGGCATGGCAAAATGCGCCTACTCTTGGAATGCGTCTGCTCATATTTCTAGAGAACAGGGCGGTGCAAGTTTTTGAGCTGAAAGGACACCAGAATATTGGTGTAGCCCCGTACATACATCTCGCCCATAGTCTTTGCGTAGGAGAAACATAGGGAGTCATCAAAGCAGACCAGGAGTCGACAACCATCAAAGGGGCACTGTCTTTTTGATGAACTTTACATAAACCCGTCTAGTAGTACTAACAGTATAAGAACCTTTTGTAATATCTCATCACTTTTCCTCCCCTCTTCCTCCTGTACTGATATATTCAATATTAATTCACTGTTAAATTTGTCTATATAGACTGAGTGATTAGGTTACATGCTGCCTAAAGAAGTTTTTGGAGAGGGACGGAATGAGAATGAGGAGGTGCAGTAAAACCTGAGCTCAGGGACAACTAGCAAGTAGCAATAGACCCTGCAGAAGAGGAAACTTGTGGAAAAATGCCATAGAAGACTACAGGTTGTAGTTTTGCACAAAATAGCCTGTAAAAATGCTACTACGGGGCCGTATCCCGACCGGTGTTTGCTCTGTTTAGGGGCGGTGTACACGGCACACAGAGGGACGGCTTTTGTCTGTGGTTTTTGAATCAAGCCCTCCCCCTTTATGCCGACATTTTCATGTTCTGCCTGAAAACCGGGTGGAAGAATGAACATGTTCAATATTTTTCGGATTGCAGTCTATGGGGCCGCACTAATGATCGTATCTGCGGCGCTTTAAAAAAACGAAAAGCGCCGAAGATATGATCATTTTCTTATGCAGTGTGGACATGGCCTTACTGTTACGCCGGAATTTGGTCACAGATTCTGGCACTTTTTTTGCCGCATTTAAGCCACGCCCCTTTTTAAACAAAGGCAGATGAGGCACAGAAGCGTCTGAAACTGTCTAAAACACATAGTAAATGTGCCGAAAGCTTGTTTTTGGCGCGAATTGAGCCAGAATTCTGGCGCAACTGCCTTGATAAAGAAAAAAAAAAAAGCATGTGTTGTGCACAGACTGCACCTTTATTTTATGTTGTGGAAAGACTCATCATGGAAAATGATAGTACTAACATAATAACTTTATTTGGTTTCTAAATCCTTTGATTTTAAACAAGCAGTGTGGGTGCTAACTCACCCACAGGTACACCTTGAAACTCCTGGGCCCCTCTGCCCAACAACTTTATCGGCACTATTTTTACTTTTTACACTGTTAAATAAAGAGACCTCCTGTAGATAAACTTCTACTTTGCAGTATATTCTTCTATTTAGAGGCAGTGGGCAATATATGTAGTTGTATGCCATACAGCTGTAACTGTTGGAGGTTTACTTTGGGGCTGTTTTTTAATTTTTTATGATATAGGAAGATTGGAGGTATTGCTAGAGTATTATATTTAATATATATATATAGATATAATATTAATATATATATATATTATATATATATATATATAGTATGTGTGTGTCCAGCATACTCCTGCAATCTCTCCTACGGCTCTACCCGCATTTGGTTTGCAGAGATCTGTAACACAACCTGTAAAAAAATAAAGCAGAACTGTAGGCTATCAGCTAGGCAGTGTCCTAGCGAGGAAATGGGTTGTTTGGCTAGGGTTACACAGTGACATCTGCTGGGCAACATGACCCACTGCCAAAGTTTCCAACCACACAATGCCAGCTCTTGTGTTGTACAGCACAAATTATGTTTTGCTGATAAGACAGCTAGTGGTTTATGCCTAGTAATGCCTGGATCATGTCTGCATTGGGAGCTCTGTTTGGAGCCTCTGTTACAGAGGTGATGCCAGATCTGTTACATGAAGTCCAATGGCACCTAATGGACTTAATTGACCACAACAAGGTCTGTTGGGTTTCTATTGTGGTTTTTATCATTTTAATGGAAAAAAATAGCGAAGCGTGCTGCACTTTGTGTTTCCAAAATCTTTGAAGCAATCTGCAGTGGAAGCTCCAAGCAGTACCTCGAATGCAGATGTGAGCCTAGCCCAAGATTCACTTTGTGTCGAACATATGTGCTTTTCACAGATGCAGGAAATATCAGTTCAGAAAGGAGAGGATGGGTTTTATTGGGTTTGTGGTTGGTAACTTAGGACACTGCTCTGGTGAAGGAACATCCGGTGGAAACTTGAATATTCATTTTCATAGGATGTGTGCGATTCCTTTTCCTTTGTATTATGGAGGGAAGGTGAAGTCAAAATGAACAGTAAATTTCCTGCTCCGGGCATATAAGGAAGATGTTTACTTGGAGGACAACCCATTTTAAACCATGTTTCTCTTTGTCCTGAAACCTTGCTTGCCCCCGTTTATAGACACACCTTATCCTTCCCAATGAATACATCCTATTGGGTAAAAGGGAGCTCTGTACCCCTTCCATTTCTGCAAGTTCATTCCATATCTGCAGATGTTTATTGATTTGGTTATGTCTGAATCTTATATATTTGTATACAGTGGTCCCTCACAAGTTACAATGGTCTCAGGATACGATATTTTCATCATACAGTGGTCTTTCTTCATTGTATGTTGACTGTGGTTTCACGATACAATGTCCCAGACACTGATCCAGCCAATTATTCAGAACATTTTAATTGTGAAACATCTATTGGTGAAGTACATGGAGTGATTGGCGGTCAATAGCGCCTCTCTACAGTACAGTAATACATGTTCTATACTGCTCTTTACATGTGCCAGGATGAGCTGCCTCTTTGGGCACCAGGTGAGGGCCCCATTTTATTATTTTCTGATACGTTGTTAATAAAGTACATGCCCCAAAGAGGCTCCTGTCGTCAACATAGAAGGTAATATTCAGCCTCCAGCAGCTCTTCTGGCTGTTGAATTCAAGGACTTTTATATTATTATTATTATTATTATTATTATTATTATTATTATTATTATTATTATTATTATTATCATTATTATTATATAAATAAAATATTTTTATTATTTATATTAACTACCTGCTTAATTGTCTTTTAATCTTTTTGCATTATATTGGGTGACACTTTGACTTTGGAACCAATGACCAGTTTTTTCAGTTATGGTTTTAACACACAATGGTCATCTTGGAACCAAATAATAATGTATGTGGAGGGACCACTGTATTTATTTTCTAATGCAGAATAATGGGAAAATATGAGTCCAGTTTTGTGCTTGAATGATTGTCTTCCGAGGCTTAAACTAGTAAACATATATTCCACCATTTACTGCGCTGCTGTATTGTTTTGTTTTTGTTTTTGTTGTTGTTGTTTTTTTTAATCTAATCTATAAAGCTGTGGAAAAAGAAGGTTGCTTTCTAGATCTATGGAGCTTGTTTGCTCATAATGCCATAGGGCCTGTTGTATATTACATGGACTAACAGATGGTTTATGTAGATAATGTAAATCTTGTAATACAGTTGTTCAAACATGAAGCAATATTTTACTTTGCACTGATTTGTGTTCTAAAGTAATTTACAATATATCGCTTTCAAATGGGCTTCAAATGCATATAAAATGGAAGAATATGCTCCAGGCTTCATCTATGAGCAATGGTGTGCACAGGTGTATAAAACTTCATCTGCATGATATATGGTGACAACTACCTGATACAACCCTGAGACTGTTAGCAGTTCTGTGTTATAGAAGCTGAACATTAGAATTATAGCTATACGTTTTACATGCTAAACAGAGCACTTAAACCTCTCCGAATCGTTTTAAAGCCCTGGTTGTTGTAGACTCCTCCGTCATGACCTTGCTATTGGCATCACTCACTGTGGTGCCACTGATATGTGCCTTTTTGTTAACTCAATAGTTATGGCAAAAATTCATGGGAAGAATGTTTATGCTTGTTTTCCTGATGAAAATGAAGCCGTCACCCATGCCAGCCATGGTTATAAATGAATGTCGGTACTGTTATCCAGGTCCGGGAGTTCTGTACATTGGTTATAGCGAAATAAACTTAAAGTTGCTGAAAATCCTGTTGACTTTCTTGTTATATTTAAAATGCACTCCTGCATAAAATAGCTGGAAGATATTAATTATTGCAGTAAATCTGCCACATCATTGATTTTATTCCGCTTGCCACACTTTTTTTTTTTTCAGCAAAACTGAAACCAATGGACACTATGATAAGTCAATCAAGCACTACCTTGGATTATCATGGTTATACATGGAGAGAGCACCATATAGGTGTGTGGGGATTTGAAGTTGGTTTTTTTGCGCTCCACTAAGCATCTGCATAACAAAAGGCATTATGGGAAAAGAGCTGTAAGCTCAAGCGCCTTCTATTGGAGGTAACAAATCCTCAGTTTGCTTCTGACTGAGTCTTTGGAAAGCAAGGGAGACGTTAGCCAAACCAGCATAACTCATCTGCACACGAGTTATTTAGGGGTTTTTGCCCCTCATCAGTGCAGAGCTTGCTGGCTGGCTTGGCAAATATCCCTTTTGCTTTCCAAAGACTCAGCGAGTTAGAAGCAAATTGAGTATTTGTTACATCCAATAGAAAGCGCTTGAGCTGCCAGCTCTTTTTCTTATGCCTTGTGATATGTAGATGCTCATTGGGGTGCAAAAAAGGCAATTTTAAATTCCCACACACCTATATGGTGCTCTCCCCAAGGAGAGATATTCCCCTTCCTGAGCCACTCATTGCCTCCCACCCAGCCACCAATCTCTGCTCTGCACTGATGAAGGGCAAAAACCCCGAAACAGCTAGATGCAGATGAGTTATGTTGGCTTGGCTAACATCCCTTTTTGCTTTCTAAAGACTCAGTGAGTCAGAAGCAAATTGAGGATTTGTTAAATCCAATAGAGGGCTCTTGAGCTTCAAACTCTTTTCCCATAATGCCTTGTGACATGGTTATACACCGCAGCGACAATGCGGATGTGAACACAGACTAACATTAGTATACGTGTACCACTTATGTTTTTACTTTTTTGTGATGTTGATGTTTTACTTACTTTTAAGTAACAAATATCCTTTTAAATGCTGTAATGGAAATCTGCTCCCCTTACACAGATTCCCCTTGTTAGAAAACTGCTAAAGAGACAGGCCTGCAGTATAAAGCAAGGGGGAGAAACGGCAATTTCTTCTCCTTCTAAATGTAAGAGATGCAGGATTTTATATTCCTATCAGATTAAGGTCAAAATTAGTTACCAACTTTGGCAGTTTTAATGGAACATAACTTATATTTATAAAAAAAAAAAAAAAAAAAAGGAATCTGAACAGGTAACTAGAACTGTAGATGTAATTTTTGTTACTGCCTTAATGTTCTATGCCTTATGCCTTGTTCACATTTGTGTTACAGGTAAGGATGCTCAATAGACACCATCAACTAAAATGGGGGCTGTCCATTGTTTTAATGGAAAAAAAATAGCACAGAGTGCTGCAGTATTTTATCTGTAATTATTATTTTTTTTTTAACAAAATGTTCTATGAAGGTTTCAAACCTTTACGGAACAGCTGATACAATGTGAACCAGGCCTTGTGGTTTAGATCTATCCATTGATCTTCAGGCTCGATGTTACATGATGAATCCTCTCAATGAATCTCCATTAAGATCGGCATGTCCTGTATATATGAAAACACTGAGTGCAATGGGCTGGATGTATGAAGAGGCCTCGCAATAAAGATTGTGCATCTTTTAGTAGTCTCTGGACCTGAGATTTGTGTCGAGAATGATCTGTAGTAGATTTCAGCTCTAATTTATTATAGTAAAAGCCCTGTGCTGCTGGGGGCCTCTCCTCTCACTAAGTCTTTTTTTAAGGTGGAAACCCACAGAGAAGTCAAAAGGTTTTGCACAAATGGAGGTTGACGTACAGTCACTTATAAATTCCCCCTGTAGTGTTTACGTCAGTTAGGCTTACTGTGAGGGCTATTTGATGTTAGAGAGGCACATTTTCTCCTTGTGGAGAGTATCACAAAGGTGTAGGCCGTGTAATAATCTATTGGGAAAATCACATGGGCAAATAATCTCTATGGAAGAGGGCTGGGTCTCTGATGCCATCTGTTGGAAGCACTAGAAACCTAGCTTCTCCCCTAGAACTTATTCACCTATTTGATTTTCCCAAGGAACATGGCATGGCTTAGAAGTCTCCCTGCACTTTGATGGTGCCTTCCTCAAGGAAAGACTTTGCCCCTCTGGTGCAGAATAGAATCCTGACTGGCTGAGTGAGAGGTCTTTAATGTAGCCCTGGAGGTGAGGGGAGTTAGTTAAACACAAAGGCTGCAGATAGAAAACTCTGCCTTCATGGGGCGCTTGCTGACATGGCTTAAAGGGGTTGTCTCACTACAAGGATTGCTTTTTATGTTAAAGATCTTGCAAAAACAAGTAACTTTGCAATATGTGTCCATTAGCAGTATCCTACCTATTCTGAGATATCCCCTCTTGTATAGGCTGCATTAACTCCTCAGGTCTCTTTAGCTACAGACCTGTGCAGTGTCTCAACACTGGTTGCTATAGCTACAGACCTGGCTTCTACTGCAGCCTAGTAGGAGGCAGTAAACACACCCCTGAATTCAAAATGAAACTGAGGTAAGATGAATCAATGTAGTGAGACAACCCCTTTAAATCCCCAGTCATGGCTGTTCAGTGGATGAATGTGATTTGAAGGGATGCTACTTCTAAAAGGTGGCACCAGGCACTTTGCTCTTTTTCCTACAGCTTTATTGCATATTTGGCTATGTGTCTTGCATCACCTATTGACTTATATGCTTGCCCCTAAGAGAGCGCCTAGTTTATACATAAACTAACAGAGATTAAGAGGATCCTCTGTGAAAACGTACACTGCCTTTAGCAGGGAAATGAAGAGGCTCAGGTTTAGCTAAACATTAATGAAGCGAATGGCTGATTTGTTGAAGAAAGATAAGCCGGCTTGTAGGTTTTAAGTGAAGCGGGAGGTGCACTTCAATTATTCAATCATTCCTTTGATTATTCCTCTTTAGATGCATAATTTAATGTCGCTGTCGGTGTGAGACTGAGGTTCATTACAAAGGCCGTTTTGATTTCTTAGATGTGAAGTAACAGGACAGGATTCATGTCCAACCCTTTACCTGTAAAGGCGACAGCACTAAAATAGGACAGAAGTGATATCATTTGTCATGTGTAAGAGATTCTTGACTAACTTCCCCACTGTTTGTTCTTTGTTCTATTTTTTCCTCCAGATAAGACCATGCCTTTTATTGTACACCGTTGTTGACAACAGAAAGACGATCTGCTTGAAGAAAGAGAATACATTTGCATACAGTTTTGTATGGAGCAATATCATTGCTTACTTTGTACATACCTTATAGGAAGATGAAAATGTAAGACATATGTTCTTTATTAAAAAAAACAACTATTCTTATTTGAGGCTTGGTTATTATTTGCCCAATTACCGTGGTACATTTTTATTACTATTTTTCCTTGTCTGTGTCATATTTTGTAATATGTTATTTATATTTCCATGTGAAAGATGTTTATTAATTTGCAAATAATGGATAATGTGTTTTATTGTACATAGTGTCAATAAAAAGGTAAAACCAGTCTAAAGTATTGTGTGCCAATTCTTCTAGATGTCTGACCTGTCTAAATGGATGAAGGAGTGAAAATGTCTTGTATACCTGAAAAAGAGGCAATATATTACACAACCATAGCACTGTGTAAAATTTTTAATCAGGTGTGGGAAAAGATGCTATCAATTGACAAAATGCAAAGTGAATAAACAAAAGAAAATTCAAATTGTATTGGTGGATAGCGTAATAACCCTTTTATTTTAAGACCGCATCAGTTCTTCTAGATATACTTTTACACAGTTTGTGGAGAGGTTGCTCAAGAAATCTCCACATGTAATTTTGTGAATGTAGGCTTGATCAGATCCTTCCGACTCTTCATGGCAGACTCGATAATGTTGAGATCAGGGCTCTGTGGCAGCATACCATCACTTCCTGGGCTCCAAAGGCAGAAGGTGATCACACCAAATATTGATTTGATTTAGATTCATCTATTGTTCATTTACTTTACATTTTCCAAATTGGAAATTAACTATTAAAAAACCTTTTTTTTATTTTTGCAAATATTCTAACAGCATTTTTTCACACTTGCCTAAAACTCTTGCACAGTTCTGTGTACAGTGAAATTTTTCCAACATTGTGAGAAGCTGCCCACTCTACATCTAGAAAATGTTTTTGAATTGCCTATATTAATGTGGACTGAGAAAGGCAGGGCCCATCAGCACTTATCAAAGAATAAAACCATACTTTATGTGGATTCAAATATGAAAAGGACAAGAGCACATCCCAGGGTATCTCGCATTTTTTTTGTGTTTTCTTACTATAATGATTAGCTTTTAACATGTAGGGACAAGCAATTGAAGATTTTTTTCTAAATACTTTTCTTCAGTCGGGCGATAAAGATTTGATCTCTTCTTAGGCTATGTTGACACGTCAACAATTGCGGGGCGTATTTCGCCCGCAATTAGGCCGTGTGCTCGGGGGCGGGGGCAGCAGCCCGCCGGCCCCATTGACATTCATTCTCGGCGCGTATACGTCGTGAATAATTGACATGTCACTTATCTCAGCGCTCGCCGTATTGTGTGTGAGCAGGGAGAGGAGATGTAATCCATAGTTCTCATAGAGAACTATGGATTACCGTAATGACTGGGACGTATCACGCCCCGTATTAAGTGTGAAATATGGGGCGAGATAAGTCCCATTTTAAGCCGTGTGAACATAGCCTTAGAGCGCACAAGTTTCTCTGGTTACGACCATCTCTCTCACCCAACTCATCCCTGCTTCTCTCTCATCTCTCATTGCTCAATGCAATGATGTCAGTCAGTCCATGGTGAGTCATGTCCTGCACAGTTTTATCACTAGCAACAGACTTTGAAAGCATCTCATTTACCTAAGTAAACCTTTTTTAGAGCACTGCAGCTTCAGTACTAGACTTTATAAATTTCTTGCATTCCACCATGTAACAGGAGTAGCTAGGAGCAGCAAAGCTGACATGTCAATCATTGCTATAGACTCGCCCACAACCTGAATAGCATGTGTGATTCTAAAGCTGGCTGTGGAACTTCAGGGTGAGAAAACCCCTTTAACTAAACTTGTTGTTAATTACTGCAGATTAACATATCACTCCTCCTCAAATTTGCCAGTTTAAACATGTGACACAGTATAATGTTTTTTCCTAAGCATGCTAAATAGATCATCACATGAACAGGCAGGGCATCATGCATAAAAAGAACAATAATACAAAGCATAGTGCAATTAACCCCTTCTAAACATTTAACGTAAATTTATGTCATGGTAGGAAAGGGGTTCCCGCAAATTGCTATAAATTTACAACACGGCAACCTATTTTCGAGCCCACAGGATTGCTGCAGCAAATCGGCTGTATGTTACAGTTGGTGCACTGCCGTAATGGCCGCGACTAAAGTTTACTCTGGTTGTGGTCAATTTACCCCTTAGATGCCGCTGTCATTGAAAACCAATAATAATAATAATAATAATAATGAATTGTATTGCCTTCAACTATTGTATTATCTACAGCTTCTTGCATATGACAGATAACACTGTCAGGCAGATGCCAGGCTTATTTTAGGACAAATGTTCAGGGAACGCTAATCACTAGGCCTAACCCGTTGGATTTGGTCATCACCTGCGCAGAAGTTAATAATATTCATGCAGGTAAAACAAGGCAAAATAATTGGGACCAAATGATATGAAGTTCAATTATATAGGATGTGTAATTCCCTGTAGGTGCTGTCATGCATTGAGACTAGGGTTATCTGCAATTAATTGGTACGACTGAGTAGGTCACCTGCTGATAGTATCTGCGACTAGGAATAGAGTTGCTGAAGAGAATAAAGGGCTTAAGATGTAACACTTTCTGTTATGTACAATGTTAATTGCTGCAAGAAAAATGATCACTAATGGTTACAATTTTACTTTTATCATTCAATTATAAAATACTAATAAAAAAAAAGCCAGTGAAAGATCACAAAATATTATATCAAGCAACAAATCATGCACAAATAACTACAGACATTAAAGCATCATCAAGTAGAGACTCTTGGATCGAACATATGATAGTGATTCTTGGTAGTCTGTGTCCTCACCTTCCCTTCAAAAGAACACCAGACAGAGCTAATATACAGAAAATAGAGGGCTGGGAGGTAATAAACTTTTCTCTATTCTATGCCTTAATATGGTCCTTCAAAAAGAAAAAAGTAAGCAATCATTCTTAAAAGTGCATCCTATGAACATTGATTATTAAACCCTGCTGCACCCTAGTCTGCCAAAAATGTGTGCATGCATGTTCTCCAGCTTTATTTGAGCATATGGGTATTTTTGCCACTGACAAAAAAAAATCTTTCCTAAGACATGAACACGATGGTGCAAATGAATATTTTCTTTTATAGCGAGCTAAAACTTTTGATGCTCTATAAATAAGAGCTAATTCATGGTAAATCATAGCTGATAATAGGAATATGAGCCATATGTAATTTTATTATTTGGTATGGAATGAACTAAAGCTCCGAGTTCATAGAAGGAGATCACAGAACTTTCTGGATTTGAAGAGAGTTTGTGTGGAAGAATGGGCCAAAATCCCACCCTAGTAATGCATGCAACTAGTTTTTCCATACTGGTGGCGTCTTGAAGCAGTCAACACCAACAAAGGCTTTTGTATCAAGTATTAAAAACATTTCAGTAAGCGTGTCCAATACTTTTCCCCTGTGTCATTTCTCACTATTACACATAATTTGTGGACATCTATGGTTTGATTCCTTTGCCTGTGTGGATTGGATGAGTTGTTACCAACATCTGGTTAGAATTTTATGTCAATAGCACCTTTAGAAATATATTTACTTAGAAAATCGGTGATGTGTTTAATACAATCAAGACTTCATTAATGTCTAGCCGCCGTCTTGGACAGTCCTACAGGGTTACTAACCCATAACTGCTTGCATACCCCAACGAGGCTAGGTACCGCGGTGGCACGTACCTTTCAAATCTCCAGCTGTACACCAGTAAACGGTGGTGGAATGCGACTGATTGAGGTCACTCTGCCACATATCCCCTCTCTTACAAAGGCTGTAGGTCTTTTCTGCCTGTATAACCAGCTCTCCAGGGTCAAAGCACCTACACAGGGGAACCATCTCACACCTTTCATCCTGCTCTCTGCTTTTCTGAGTAGACAATCCACTTATCCCTGGGAGTTTACCATCAGCCCGTAACTTCTACGTATCAATAAGATTAGTTGTTAAGCATTTAAGTAACCCTGTTAACTGCTTGAACTCTTTGGGCGACATGTCCGAAAACTGGTGTTGACGCGGCAGATTTTAGGTGCATTTAATCAGTGTAATGTGCCTCCTGAAAGTACGATACTTTCTAAAATCTGGCATCTGGTATACCCTGCATAGTAAACTTAATGCACCTAAGAAGGCGCATTGCACAATAGTGGCGCATAGCATATCATTGCTAGTGTATGTAATGCGCCTATCAAGGCACATTGCGTAACAGAGGCGCATAATGTATCATTATTAGTGTATGTAATATGCCTTGATAGGTGCATTGCGTAATGGAGGCTCACAGCATATCATCACTACTATATTTAATGTTCCTTTTTAGGCACATTACAGTGTGTCGTGCCTAGCATATAATGCGCTTAGTTTCGGTATATTACAGTTCATTTATATCGAGAATATGGTGTTGAGTATTTTTAGTGCAAAATAGACCAAAAACCGGCGCTTGCGTATTGGGACATGTCGCCCTTTGTTTTTTTTTTCCAACTACTACTGAACAATTTTTGCAGTATGGCAAGAAACATTATACTGCTCAAAGAGGCCACTGCCTTTGGGGAATACCATTGCAATGAAGGAGTGCACTTTGGGTGACAAGTCCCAACACGCCAATGCCAGTTTTTTGGTCTATTTTGCATCAAAACCACTTTTGACGCCATATTCTTGTTGTAAATGAACTGTTTTACACCAAAATTAGGCACATTATATGCCGGGCATGACACTTTGCAATGCGCCTAAATATGGTGCGCTGTGTGCCCCCGTCGCGCAATGCGCCTATTGATGCGCATTACATATGTTATGCACCTCCATCGGGCAATGCGCCTCGCTAGGCACATTACATATACTACCAATGGTATGCTATGTGCCGCCAGTTGCCCAATGCGCTTTTTTGACGCGATGCGCCTTTTAAAGCACATTAAGTTTTCTATGCAAGGTATACCTGATGCCAGATTTTTAAAAGGATCTGAGTTTCTGGTGCACTTTACACTGATTTAATGCGCCTAAAACTGGTGTGGAAACGCCACTTTTCTGACAGCTTGCTCTCTTTCTCTAACAATGTCTAAGTAGGTGGTACTTGACAAAGTAACACGCATATAAATGCCAAGACCCAAGGCTTTACATTAGAAAATTGCTCAGGGCCTCAACTCTGTCTCCCTGGCTTGCCTTCTTCCCATGGTTCATCCTGGTACCATCTACCATTCCCAAGTTAAATGACAAACGTGCACCCAGCCATCCTCAAGTTATAAAAGAAAAGGTGATTCATCAGACCAGGCAATCTTCCTTTGCTCCATGGTCCAATTCCATTGTTCTATTGTACGAAGTATTAGTGGTGGACAAGGGTCTGTGTGGGGCACTCTGACTGCTCTGATGTTAACATCTTTTTGTATTATAACCAGCATTTACTTTTTCAGTGATTTGTGCTACGAGAGCCCCCTGTGGGATTGGACAATACAATATAACATTTGTGCCCACATGTGCATAAACGAGCATTGGGTGCCCAGGATCCTGCCACCACTTCACCAGTAGTCCTTTGTTGGAATAATTTTGGCAGCTACGAATTACTACAAACTGGGAACATGCCATAGCATCTGCCATCTTGGTGATGCTCTGACCCAGTCATCCAATCACCACAATTTATCCTTTTTCTGCTTGCAGCACATTAGATTCAAAATTGACTGTTTTCTTCCTGTCTAATATTTCCCACCTCTTGGAAAGTACCTTTATATTGTTATTTACTATAATATTATGGCTGATTTGTGCATATATAGAAAGGACTGGATTTAATCTCCCCTGGTCTTGGTCTCTTCGGAGGGAGCTGTTCTCTACTAATTTCTGGAGACAATTATAAAAAAAAATTAGTTACAAGATTCCAAAGATAACAAACACAGTGGTCAGGTCATGACAGTTTTTATGTAAACTGCCAAAAAAAAAGGTTGCAAATGACTCAGCCTCATTTATCAAAACTGTCTGAGAGTAAGACCATCCATGTTGCCCACAGCAACCAATCAGAGCTCAGCTTTCATTTCTTATCTGGAAAAATAAAAGCAGGCCTCTGATTGGCTGCTTTGGGCAACAAATACGTCTTACTGGTAGATAGTTTTCATAAATGAGACCATATGTGTGACAAGTTTGTGTAAAAAGTTAAAGCTCTTCTTGTCATTTGCCGACTGAACAATGACCATGGTTTCCAAGGAGACAAAGCTTTCATCATATTTATTGAAAAGAAAGCCTGAAAATGACACCACCTTTGGCTCAATTACTTTTTCCCACCCTCAGTTCCAAATGTGCCAAATTTATTAAAGAAAATATATTGCCTTTTTTACTAATTAAAACAAGATACTGATACATATTCTTTTCTTCTTAGCAATTTTCTAAGTCCAGATATTAATTTTTTTTTTGTCTGCACATGGTTATGGTGACAGTCTTCTTGCCTGAGCTGCTTTTAACAGATGTTTTACAGCAGCTACATGGGCATAGGAGCCTGTGAACAGGAGTAGATTCATTGACTTCTATAAGAGAGTTTTCTAGGCATGCTCTGTGACCTGAGAAGAAGTCAGTGTGCAGTGAAGGAGAGAGGGGGAGCTGTGAGTATCTCCTATTGTGACTGGTCGATCCTGTTTTGTCTATACACATTGGTGTCAGCCTTTAGTGTAACTCTGCCTGTGCTGATGATATGTAAGAGGGATCCACAACACACAAATTTTGTAAGTGAACAAGTTAGGTTTATTCGGAACAATTACAGGGATAGTTTTATAAACAAAAATCTGAAATACTGCTTGCAAAGATCATTTTTCAACCAATGTTACATTGATAATGATGCCATAAGTCAGAAGTAAATAAGTAAAACAATGCCAGAGGGGGGGCTTTCCTCCAGCCCGCAGCCCCCCCTCTGGCATTGCTTTGGCCTTTATCCCCCTGGGCTCTACTACAAGTGCCGACTGTCTACCATATAGCTTTTACTGCCTTATGGTCCTCTACTTGGACGTTCTCGATCAGATGTCTTTTTGACAAACGTCACTCGACTTATGGCATCGTTATCCATGTAACATTTGTTGAAAGATGATCTTTGTAAGCAGTATATTTGTATATATCACTACCCCTGTAATTGTTTTGAATAAACCTTACTTGTTCACTTGCAAAAGTTGCCGTGGATCACTCTTACTTTGTTATATGGTTATAATTGACCTTTCCATAAGAGCACCCACATTCTACGGGCCCGTTTACATGTCAGAGGACAAATACCGGTCGGCTTATCCGATTTGTGTGCTGTGCACATTGCCGCGGGGGAGGAGGCGCTTTTCTCCTCAATGAGCGGAGAAAATTCCTCCCCATTCACATTCACTTGCAAATATTCCGTCCGAAAACTGGACGGAAGAATGTGCATGCACAATATTTTTCGGCAGCCCACGGGCGGAAAAACGCCGGTAATGCTCGTTTGTGGACGGTTTTTCAGACAGCCTGCAAAACCGCAAACCGTCTGAAAAACCCGTGCCGTGGGGACATGCCCTAATGTGTGCGTAACCCTACCCACTGTGCCGATAATAAGGAGACTGCTGAAAAGTTTTCTCTACATAACAGTAAAGTTCAAACTACTGACCAAAGTGAAAACTGAAGGACATATTGATAGTGATATGGAAAAAAAACTCAACCAGAAATTCTTAAAAAATGTGTTTAAACAACAGGTCATTTTCTGATGATACATTCCCATTAAGAGCTGTGCACCAGTTAATTTATTTGACGCAACCCACTCCAGCTATCTCCGTTACTTAAATGTAGGAATGTAGGAGAGAAATAATGGCTCACATTCACTAAGTAATGGAATCACAATGAAATAGGAGACATTCCCGTTACATCCACCAAACGTTACACTGCAATAAGAATGTCTGTGAGATAAGAGCAACAATTTCCTGTAAGACTGTCAAGCTCATGCTTAGGTAATCTGTACATTTCAAGTATGAGAAAGTTTTCAGCATCCTGCAGTATTAATTGGCTGACAGTTCCCAGTAATCATTTTTCTTTTCTGTTTTTCATATAATTATCAGCATCCTGGAGGTGATGTGTACGTTCCTGTGAACCTGTAAATAACCAATGATAAATTGCCCACTTTTTCTCATTCCGTTCTGTAATGCAATAACGAAAGAACAGCTTGCATGTTCTGTAAAGATGGAGAGACTGATTGGATTACTTTTGGGCCAGAAATATCATAAATTTGTATTACCGTCAAGTATAATTTGTATTTTGGTTCCCTTACTTTGACAAAAAATAAAAATTTGTCTTCCCCCTCAGAAGTACTCCTAGTGTTCGGCTGTTTTCTGATATGTGTTTCACATGTTTTTGTGCTTACTTTATCTTCATGTTGTTGCTCAAATCACTTTCCTGTCTGTTGTAAACAAGCAAAATATTAATTTAGTTATAAGTTTATGATGCAAAAACTGTGTCCACAATAGATTTGATGTTAGCTAAATTCTTTTTTCTAAAACTTTGGGATTAAGATTAGAGATGGGCGAATCTATTCTAACGAAGTGGAATTCGTTTAGAATTTCAGGAAAACTTCGGTTCGGAACGAAGTCGAACTTTGGGGTACTTCGGGTGAACGAAGTGTGCTTTTGATTGATAAAATGGCTGCGAGCACATGGCGTTACATGGGGCAAAGCACTCTGGGAGGAAGAAGGGCATAGCCTACATGACATGTGCAGAGGTGAAGCCAATCAGAGACCGGCGGGATTCTGTGACGTCACCGCACTATATAAGTCCAGGGCGCGAGCGGGAGCTCACACTCTCTCACTGTGCTCATCAAGGAAGGTGCTGCCGCCGCTGATAGCTCTTACTGAAGAATTGATTTTTATATAGGTTTCGTGGGGTGTT
>JAODAL010049592.1:0-28056 GCA_025379985.1 Phyllomedusa bahiana | reverse complement strand
GGGGCCCCCAAGAATCATCTCCACGGGTGGCCCCAAGAATCATCTCCCTGGTGGGCCAAGAATCAACTCCACTGGTGGCCCCCAAGAATCATCTCCACTGGAGGGCCACCAAGGATCCGCCCCACTGTTGGGCCCCAAAAATCAGCTGCACTGGTGAGCCCCTTGAATTAGATCTACTGGTAGTTCCCAGGAATCTGCTCCAATGGTGGACCCCAGGATCCAATTCCACTGGTGGGCTTCGAGAATCAACTCCACTGATGGGCCCAAGAATCATCTCCACTGGTGGGCCCAAGAATCCACTGGTGGGCCCAAGAAACCACTGGTGGCCCAAAAATCAACTCCACTGGTGGCCCCCAAGAATCAACTCCACTGGTGGCCCCCAAGAATCATCTCCACTGGTGTCCCCCATGAATCAACTCCACTGGTGGCCCCCAAGAATCATCTCCACTGGTGGCCCCCAAGAATCATCTCCACTGGTGGCCCCAAGAATCATCTCCACTGGTGGCCCCCAAGAATCATCTCCACTGGAGGGCCACCAAGGATCCGCCCCACTGTTGGGCCCCAAAAATCAGCTGTACTGGTGAGCCCCATGAATTAGATCTACTGGTGGGCCACAGGATCTAACTCCACTAGAGGGCCCCTAAGAATCAACTCCATTGTTGGCCCGCAGACACCCCAGTCCGGTGCTGTATATAGATATAACAATGAGGCTTTTAGGGCAGTTTAATGTCTGTTTTTTCCCCCAGAAATAGCACCCCCATGGGCTGTGTTTGGGATTGCAGCTCTGGGAGACATAAAGCTGCAATGATCTTTTGATGGACATGGACCTAGTAGGTGCAGGATGTCCTAGTTGGTCTTATTTCTTCTTGCGGCCCAATACACTATGTTCTTAACGTTGCTCGCAGCCTTTGTACCCTGGGAATATTTGGGGTACGGCTTTATGGATACAAATGAGTGGGTCACACGCTCTTCTTTCCTCTCGTTGCAGACATCATGGTGTTGATCGCGTCCATAGCCGTCCTGTCTGCAGGGTCACAGGGGAATGTCTTCGCCACTTCCGCTCTTAGGAGTTTGAGGTTCCTGCAGATTCTGCGGATGATCCGTATGGACCGAAGAGGAGGAACATGGAAACTTTTGGGCTCTGTGGTGTACGCACACAGCAAGGTAATGCACTCCGCTTGGAGTATAACCTAAATCTTATGATCTTATAGTAATGATCCTGTTAGTACATTATGGGTTCATAAAGAAGAGTCCTCTGTTTAGGATCCTCATCGCTTGTCCAGAGTGTATAGCAGTGACAAAGAGCGTCTCTCGCTCTGGAGGACCCGTCCTGTCCTGTAATACACAGACAGACCATTGATATGAGTGGACAATATGCAATGCTTCATTTCTCCTGTAGTGGCGCTGGAGGGAAACTGATCACTTACTGGCAGGTTTCCCCACAGATCACAGATGATTGCTGGTGCTATAGGGTTATATGATAGAGGAGAGGAGCTGAGCTCTGTGATATATAGGGTTATATGATAGAGAGGAGCTGAGCTCTGTGATATATAGGGTTATATGATAGAGGAGAGGAGCTGAGCTCTGTGATATATAGGGTTATATGATAGAGGAGAGAAGCTGAGGTCTGTGATATATAGGGTTATATGATAGAGGAGAGGAGCTGAGCTCTGTGATATATAGGGTTATATGATAGAGGAGAGGAGCTGAGCCCTGTGATATATAGGGTTATATGATAGAGGAGAGGAGCTGAGCTCTGTGATATATAGGGTTATATGATAGAGGAGCTGAGCTCTGGGATATATAGGGTTATATGATAGGGGAGAAGCTGAACTCGTGATATATAGGGTTATATGATAGAGGAGAAGAGATGAGCTCTGTGATACATAGGGTTATATGATAGAGGAGAGGAGCTGAGCTCTGTGATATATAGGGTTATGTGATAGAGGAGAGAAGATGAGCTCTGTGATATATAGGGTTATATGATAGAGGAGAGAAGCTGAGCTCTGTGATATATAGGGATATATAGAGGGAGAGGAGCTGAGCTCTGTGATATATAGGGTTATATGATAGAGGAGAGGAGCTGAGCTCTGTGATATATAGGGTTATAAAATAGAGGAGAGGAGCTGAGCTCTGTGATATATAGGGTTATATGATAGAGGAGAGAAGCTGAGCTCTGTGATATATAGGGTTATATGATAGAGGGAGAGGCTGAGCTGTGTGATATATAGGGTTATATGATAGAGGAGAGAAGCTGAGCTCTGTGATATATAGGGTTATATGATAGCGGAGAGGAGCTGAGCTCTGTGATATATAGGGTTATATGATAGAGGAGAGGAGCTGAGCTCTGTGATATATAGGGTTGTATGATAGAGGAGAGGAGCTGAACTCTGTGATATATAGGGTTATATGATAGAGGAGAGAAGCTGAGGTCTGTGATATATAGGGTTATATGATAGAGAGAGGAGCTGAGCTCTGTGATATATAGGGTTATATGATAGAGGAGAGGAGCTGAGCTCTGTGATATATAGGGTTATATGATAGGGAGAGGAGCTGAGCTCTGTGATATATAGGATGAGGAGCTGAGCTCTGGGATATATAGGGTTATATGATAGAGGAGAGAAGATGAGCTCTGTGATTTTTAGGGTTATATGATAGAGGAGAAGAGATGAGCTCTGTGATACATAGGGGTATATGATAGAGGAGAGGAGCTGAGCTCTGGGATATATAGGGTTATATGATAGAGGAGAGAAGCTGAGCTCTGTGATATATAGGGTTATATGATAGAGGAGAGGAGATGAGCTCTGTGATATATAGTGTTATATGAAAGAGGAGAGGAGATGAGCTCTGTGATATATAGGGTTATATGATAGAGGAGAGGAGATGAGCTCAGTGATAGATAGGGTTATATGATAGAGGAGAGGAGCTGAACTCTGTGATATATAGGGTTATATGATAGAGGAGAGAAGCTGAGCTCTGTGATATATAGGGTTATATGATAGAGGAGAGGAGCTGAGCTCTGTGATATATAGGGTTATATGATAGAGGAGAGAGGCTGAGCTCTGTGATATATAGGGTTATATGATAGAGGAGAGGAGCTGAGCTCTGTGATATATAGGGTTATATGATAGAGGGAGAGGAGCTGAGCTCTGTGATATATAGGGTTATATGATAGAGGAGAGGAGCTGAGCTCTGTGATATATAGGGTTATATGATAGAGGAGAGGAGCTGAGCTCTGTGATATATAGGGTTATAGGATAGAGGAGAGGAGCTGAGCTCTGTGATATATAGGGTTATATGATAGAGGAGAGGAGCTGAGCTCTGTGATATATAGGGTTATATGATAGAGAAGAGAAGCTGAGCTCTGTGATATATAGGGTTATATGATAGAGGAGATGAGCTGAGCTCTGTGATATATAGGAGAGGAGCTGAGCTCTGTGATATATAGGGTTATATGATAGAGGAGAGGAGCTGAGCTCTGTGATTTATAGGGTTATATGATAGAGGAGAGGAGCTGAGCTCTGTGATTTATAGGGTTATATGATAGAGGAGAGGAGCTGAGCTCTGTGATATATAGGGTTATATGATAGAGGAGATGAGCTGAGCTCTGTGATTTATAGGGTTATATGATAGAGGAGAGGAGCTGAGCTCTGTGATATATAGGGTTATATGATAGAGGAGAGGAGCTGAGCTCTGTGATATATAGGGTTATATGATAGAGGAGAGAAGCTGAGCTCTGTGATATATAGGGATATATGATAGAGGAGAGAAGCTGAGCTCTGTGATATATAGGGTTATATGATAGAGGAGCTGAGCTCTGTGATATATAGGGTTATATGATAGAGGAGAGAAGCTGAGCTCTGTGATATATAGGGTTATATGATAGAGGAGAGGAGCTGAGCTCTGTGATATATAGGGTTATATGATAGAGGAGAGAAGCTGAGCTCTGTGATATATAGGGTTATATGATAGAGGAGCTGAGCTCTGTGATATATAGGGTTATATGATAGAGGAGAGGAGCTGAGCTCTGTGATTTATAGGGTTATATGATAGAGGAGAGGAGCTCTGTGATATATAGGGTTATATGATAGAGGAGAGGAGCTGAGCTCTGTGATATATAGGGTTATATGATAGAGGAGAGGAGCTGAGCTCTGTGATATATAGGGTTATATGATAGGAGGAGCTGAGCTCTGTGATATATAGGGTTATAGGATAGAGGAGAGGAGCTGAGCTCTGTGGTATATAGGGTTATATGATGGGGCTATACGCATTTCTTAGCGCTGTTGGAAGTACGTGCTTTCAATGCGCAACGCCCGAGGTAGCTTTTTGCCTCATATACTGTGACTTTCTATTTCTCATGCTGTAAGCCCCTGAAAAAAGTGACAGGTCACTTGGTATTTCTCAGTGTGTACTTTACTCCCATGAAAAGATCATAAGATCAGAAAATATCACACAGCACTCAATGAGGGCTGGACTTCAACAATGATTTTGCCGTATTTGCAAGGCTCATTTTGCCGCTCTGAAGTGCGCTCCACAAATACCCTGTGTGAACACCTGTTACTGTTTAGGCCTTATATATGAAAACTGACAGTCGACTACTTATAATAGCACCAGAGCGCTATAACATTAGCAGCTGATGTCAGGCACACCCATGGGTGTAAATGTATCTGGCAGTATCTAAGCATTATTAGGTTTCTGCAGGAAATCTTAAAAAAAGACAAGGTACCATACGACTTGTTTGCAATTCTATATGAATGTAGCAGAGCAGAGTTTGACATAGAGTTAGGGCCTCGCTGCCATATTTTCGGGATAAATTTTTACGATTTTCTGATGGATACTACAAACGGGGACCAAAAACACCCTGTGAACGGGGCCTAATCTTGGTATAAGTACTTCCTATCTGTTAACTGTTTATTGGGTATGTTCCTCATTATATAGAGGCCCCATGTAGGTGTGTGGAGATTATACACCATGGTCTGTAGTGTAATATATAAGAGGTAATGTTCCTCATTATATAGAGGCACCATGTAGGTGTGTGGAGATTATACCCCATGGTCTGTAGTGTAATATATAAGGGGTAATGTTCCTCATTATATAGAGGCTCCATGTAGGTGTGTGGAGACTTATACCCCATGGTCTGTAGTGTAATATATAAGGGGTAATGTTCCTCATTATATAGAGGCTCCATGTAGGTGTGTGGAGACTTATACAACATGGTCTGTAGTGTAATATATAAGGGGTAATGTACATAATATAGAGGCTCCATGTAGCTGTGTGGAGATTATACACCAAGGTCTGTAGTGTTTTATATAAGGGTAATGTTCCTCATTATATAGAGGCTCCACGTAGGTGTGTGGGGGCTTATACACCATGGTCTGTAGTGTAGTATATAAGGGGTAATGTCCCTCATTATATAGAGGCTCCATGTTGGTGTGTGGAGACTTATGCACCATGTTCTGTAGTGTAATATATAAGGGTAATATTCCCCATTATATAGAGGCCCCATGTAGGTGTGTGGAGACTTATACACCATGGTCTGTAGTGTAATATATAAGGGGTAATGTTCCTCATTATATAGAGGCACCATGTAGGTGTGTGGAGACTTATACACCATGGTCTGTAGTGTAATATATAAGGGGTAATGTTCCTCATTATATAGAGGCCCCATGTAGGTGTGTGGAGATTATACCCCATGGTCTGTAGTGTAATATATAAGGGGTAATGTTCCTCATTATATAGAGGCACCATGTAGGTGTGTGGAGATTATACACCATGGTCTGTAGTGTAATATATAAGGGGTAATGTTCCTCATTATATAGAGGCCCCATGTAGGTGTGTGGAGATTATACCCCATGGTCTGTAGTGTAATATATAAGGGTAATGTTCCTCATTATATAGAGGCTCCATGTAGGTGTGTGGAGATTATACCCCATGGTCTGTAGTGTAATATATGAGGTAATGTCCATTATATAGAGGTTCCATGTAGGTGTGTGGAGATTATACCCCATGGTCTGTAGTGTAATATATAAGGGGTAATGTTCCTCATTATATAGAGGCTCCATGTAGGTGTGTGGAGATTATACCCCATGGTCTGTAGTGTAATATATAAGGGGTAATGTCCCTCATTATATAGAGGCCCCATGTAGGTGTGTGGAGACTTATACCCCATGGTCTGTAGTGTAATATATAAGGGGTAATGGCCCTCATTATATAGAGGCACCATGTAGGTGTGTGGAGACTTATACCCCATGGTCTGTAGTGTAATATATAAGGGGTAATGTTCCTCATTATATAGAGGCCCCATGTAGGTGTGTGGAGACTATACCCCATGGTCTGTAGTGTAATATATAAGGGTAATGTCCCTCATTATATAGAGGCCCCATGTAGGTGTGTGGAGACTTATACACCATGGTCTGTAGTGTAATATATAAGGGGTAATGTTCCTCATTATATAGAGGCCCCATGT
This sequence comes from Phyllomedusa bahiana, assembly GCA_025379985.1. Classification (NCBI taxonomy): domain Eukaryota; kingdom Metazoa; phylum Chordata; class Amphibia; order Anura; family Hylidae; genus Phyllomedusa; species Phyllomedusa bahiana. Next base: position 21,590 of record JAODAL010049592.1, on the reverse strand, counting down.
AGGTGTGTGGAGATTATACCCCATGGTCTGTAGTGTAATATATAAGTTTTTATGCCCATTATATAGAGGCTCCATGTAGGTGTGTGGAGACTTATACCCCATGGTCTGTAGTGTAATATATAAGGGTAATGTTCCTCATTATATAGAGGCCCCATGTAGGTGTGTGGAGATTATACCCCATGATCTGTAGTGTAGTATATAAGGGGTAATGTCCATTATATAGAGGCTCCATGTAGGTGTCTGGAGATTATACCCCATGGTCTGTAGTGTAATATATAAAGGGTAATATTCCTCATGACATAGAGGCTCCATGTAGGTGTGTAGAGACTCCTACATCATTAGTTGCTCTACTGAAATTTTAAAATATTCTAAAAGGCTCATGTACCATTTTTTAAATCACATCTGATTCCTGAGCCCTGCAATGTGAATGGGATTAATGCCAACCAAAAATTCATCTGTAGACAGTTGTTTCAGGGAGTTTGCCCCTCATTAGTGCTGAGTACAACACTACAATTAATAGGGGACACTGCAGAGTTCTACCTCATTTCCCATGAGCCTTTTAGAATATATTAAAATTTCAGTAGAGCAACTAATGGTGGATACAGTAAGTCTCCATACACCTACATGGTCTGCAGATAAATAACTGGTATGATATAATTTCAGTCATATTGCAAGGCTCAGTGCTTTGGATGTGATTTGAGGAATGCTACATCCAATATGTGTTGCTGCAGAGTCCTAGTTCATTTCCCATGAGCCCTTTAGAATATATTTAAATTTAAATGGAGCAACTAATGGTGTATAAGTCTCCACACAAGTACAAGGTGTCTTTCCCCAATGATGAATGTTATCCCTTTCTAGCTAGCTCTAAAGCCACTCACCCAGCCAAATAGTATCTACTCTAGACTGATGAGGGGCAGCCCACCCCTCCCCCAACAGCTGTCTGCAGATGAGTATCTGGTTGGCTCAAATCCCATTCACATTGCAAGACTCAGAGAGTCAGATTTGACTTGAGGAACGCTACATCCCATCAACTAATATAACAGAAGACCTAAATATATATGAAATATCTAAAAACAGCAAGCAATAGATTGCATTAAAATGCACAGTAAAGATAGACTTTAGGTGGAGGATCCCTTTAAGAAGAATATTTTTTGACTGTAACTTTGTTTTCACTTGTAGGACCTGATAACAGCCTGGTACATCGGCTTCCTGTGCCTCATCTTGGCTTCATTCCTGGTATATCTGGCAGAGAAGGAAGAGAACAGTGACATGTTTGATACTTATGCCGACGCCTTGTGGTGGGGACTGGTGAGTGAGTCCGGAGCCGCCGGCACCATCTACAAAGCTCTCCGAAAATTCCCTGGAAACTTGTGGGAGAATCTTTATTATTGTGAGAGTATCTAAAGGTCTCTTCACATCAATCAGGGCCCGTGTGCTTGGCAGCCGTATGGATGAGCCTTTCCCTGTGACCGGGCTGATAACAGGGAGCAGATGCAATAACGGCATCACAAGTGTTCAAAGATAATGTCCCTATAAGAACAAAAAGTATCTCATCAGACATGTACAGTAACACGGCCTCAGCGCGCCATGAATAATTCACAGCAAACTGATATCACTCCTTCTAAGAATAATACTGCCATCGCCTGCCAAGATATTCCAGTCTGACAAAAGGTTTCTCCAACCTGGATTATAGCACATAATTTATATTCTTGTACATAGGGGGCAGTATTATAGCATATTCTTGTACATAGGAGCAGTATTATAGTAGTTATATTCTTGTACATAGGGGGCAGTATTATAGTAGTTATATTCTTGCACATAGGGGGCAGTATTATAGCACATAATTTATATTCTTGTACATAGGAGCAGTATTATAGTAGTTATATTCTTGTACATAGGGGGCAGTATTATAGTAGTTATATTCTTGTACATAGGGGCAGTATTACAGTAGTTATATTCTTGTACATAGGGGCAGTATTATAGTAGTTATATTCTTGTACATAGGGGCAGTATTATAGTAGTTTATATTCTTGTACATAGGGGCAGTATTATAGTAGTTTATATTCTTGTACATAGGGGGCAGTATTATAGTAGTTATATTCTTGTACATAGGAGGCAGTATTATAGTAGTTATATTCTTGTACATAGGGAGCAGTATTATAGCAGTTATATTCTTGTACATAGGAGCAGTATTATAGTAGTTATATTCTTGTACATAGGGAGCAGTATTATAGTAGTTATATTCTTGTACATAGGGAGCAGTATTATAGTAGTTATATTCTGGTACATAGGGGGCAGTATTATAGTAGTTATATTCTTGTACATAGGGGCAGTATTATAGTAGTTATATTCTTGTACATAGGGGCAGTATTATAGTAGTTATATTCTTGTACATAGGGGGCAGTATTATAGTAGTTATATTCTTGTACATAGGAGGCAGTATTATAGTAGTTATATTCTTGTACATAGGGGCAGTATTATAGTAGTTATATTCTTGTACATAGGGGGCAGTATTATAGTAGTTATATTCTTGTACATAGGAGCAGTATTATAGTAGTTATATTCTTGTACATAGGGGCAGTATTATAGTAGTTATATTCTTGTACATAGGGATAGTATTATAGTAGTTATATTCTTGCACATAGGAGCAGTATTATAGTAGTTATATTCTTGTACATAGGGGACATTATTATAGTAGTTATATTCTTGTACATAGGGGGCAGTATTATAGTAGTTATATTCTTGTACATAGGGGGCAGTATTATAGTAGTTATATTCTTGTACATAGGGATAGTATTATAGTAGTTATATTCTTGTACATAGGAGCAGTATTATAGTAGTTATATTCTTGTACATAGGAGCAGTATTATAGTAGTTATATTCTTGTACATAGGGGACAGTATTATAGTAGTTATATTCTTGTACATAGGGAGCAGTATTATAGTAGTTATATTCTTGTACATAGGAGGCAGTATTATAGTAGTTATATTCTTGTACATAGGGGGCAGTATTATAGTAGTTATATTCTTGTACATAAGAGCAGTATTATAGTAGTTATATTCTTGTACATAGAGGGCAGTATTATAGTAGTTATATTCTTGTACATAGGGAGCAGTATTATAGTAGTTATATTCTTGTACATAGGAGCAGTATTATAGTAGTTATATTCTTGTACATAGGGAGCAGTATTATAGTAGTTATATTCTTGTACAGAGGGCAGTATTATAGTAGTTATATTCTTGTACATAGGGAGCAGTATTATAGTAGTTATATTCTTGTACATAGGGGCAGTATTATAGTAGTTATATTCTTGTACATATGGGCAGTATTATAGTAGTTATATTCTTGTACATAGGGGCAGTATTATAGTAGTTATATTCTTGTAAATAGGGGCAGTATTATAGTAGTTATATTCTTGTAAATAGGGGCAGTATTATAGTATATTCTTGTACATAGAGGGCAGTATTATAGTAGTTATATTCTTGTACATAGGGGCAGTATTATAGTAGTTATATTCTTGTACATAGGGGCAGTATTATAGTATTTATATTCTTGTACATAGGAGCAGTATTATAGTAGTTATATTCTTGTACATAGGAGCAGTATTATAGTAGTTATATTCTTGTATATAGGAGGAAGTATTACAGTAGTTATATCATTTTAAATTATTATCAGGAAAACATTTTTCTAGGTGTATCATGACTATTACCATGAATGGACCAAGCCTAATAATGAATAAATTATATTTGCATTTCTGATTAATCACACGTGCAGCGCTTGTTCGGTTTTGCTCCATTATGATTTTTAATGGCTTTTATAGCTATAGAGCATCAGAAATCTCTGTAGCTTCGCCTCAAAGTATTGATCTGAACGTTACAGGTCTGAAATAATTGTCAGCTAGAATTTTAAATGATTATTGCTGATCTATAAGAAAATTGCATAAATGGCCATTCCCTAACTTAATGCTATAACTGGAATTGTTGAAGCCATTTGCTCCATCAGATATTGTTATTTCAGACATCCTATATCTTCTGCTTGAGTTCTATGGTGTGAAAATCTTGATTAGTAAAGGCAGCCATTCCCACAATTAACCTGTAGAACTTTTCTTGTCCTTTCTCAGATCACTCTGACAACCATCGGGTATGGAGATAAGTATCCACAGACTTGGAACGGTCGCCTTCTCGCTGCCACCTTCACCCTCATTGGAGTCTCCTTCTTTGCTCTTCCTGCTGTAAGTGCATAGCTCTTTATATACTTGTCTGGTTTGGAAAACCTTTTTTTTTTTTAGATACTGTTATGAAATTTAGCATTTATAAGGGGGTCACAGAATTAAATCCTCTGCCAATTAAGGGGGTCCTACCACAGACTCTGATGGCATATCATATTCTGAGCCAAGACTTTCGGGGGTCCGTTCCCAAGATAGGTGAGGGTCCCAGAGGTGGGATCTGCATCTATCAGACTTTGATGGCAATATCCTATCAATAGGCTATCAATGTCTATGGTGGGAACACCCCTTTAAATAGATAGCAGCTATAAAGAGCGTGTCTGTCACTGGAGGACCCAACCTGTCTGTGTGTTACACATATAGTTCATTGCCATCAATGGGCATCATGTAATTCATTTCAGCTGTGGTGGCGCTGCAGGGAAACTGATGCCAGGTCTCTGACTGACCTTTTTGTAAATCTTCCATTCACTACAATGGAGGTGGGCTAATGGATATAAAAATGCTAAGGGCCTTATGTATGAAAACTGTCGAGCAGTAAGACTTTCCTTGTTGCCCATAGCAACCAATCGGAGCTCATAGCAACCAATCTGAGCTCATATCGACCAATCAGAGCCCATAGACACCCATCAGAGCCCATAGCAACCCATCAGAGCCCATAGCGACCAATCAGAACTCATAGCCACCCATCAGAGCCCATAGCGACCAATCAGAGCCCATAACAACCAATCAGACCTCATAGCAAACAATCAGAGTCCATAGCAACAAATCCGAGCTCAAAGCAACCAGAGACCATAGCAACCAATCAGCACTCATAGCAACCAATTAGAACTCAGCTTTTATTTTTTCAGAGCACTATATGACATGAAAGCTGAGATCTGGTTGGTTGCTATGGTCACTGGTTGCTATGAACTCGGATTGATTGCTATGGACTGATTGGTTGCTATGGACTCTGATTGGTTTCTATGAGGTCTGATTAGTTGCTATGGGCTTTGATTGGTTTCTATGGACTGATTGGTTGCTATGGACTCTGATTGGTTTCTATGAGCGGTGATTAGTTGTTATGGACTTTGATTGGTTGCTATGGTCTCTGGTTGCTATGAGCTCTGATTAGTTGCTATGGGTTTTGATTGGTTGCTATGATCTCTGGTTGCTATGGGCTCTGATTGGTTGCTATGGGCAATAAAGACAGTCTTACTGCTAGACAGTTTACATACATAAGGCCCCTGTCTATGGTGGGAATACCCCTTTATGTTGTATAGCGCCAGTGTGACACAGGTGTGTATATGTCACCTCTTCAGGGGATCCTCGGATCTGGATTTGCCCTGAAAGTCCAAGAGCAGCATCGACAGAAGCATTTTGAGAAGCGGCGGAATCCTGCGGCCGGACTGATCCAGGTAACGGGTCCTCGATTCCCCCATTTATAGACCCTGTGTGGGAGGTGTAATCTCCGCATCATCAATCTGCCCATTGTTGTCAAGCACAGACGTCATCCTGTGCCACAGCCGGCTCCAGCGCTGGAACAGATGGCACCAAGGGAGTTTTTAGGGAAAGGTGAGGAATAACTAAATGCAGAATGAACGTCTTCATTTAAATCTCTCCTGGGGGAAGTGAAGCTCAGAAACCGCGGCAGAAAGATAATTGCACAAGCTGTTCCTCTATAAGTCATGGAACTACAAATCCCATCATAACATCATAGGTAACGCCTGACGACGCGTGTCCATGAGGAAAACCAAAAAATCTGTTGTGCTGGATCCTTGTCCTTTGTCCAAAACATTCCAAATACAGATACATTGTAACAAACCGTGAGAACATTTCCATCTGTTGACAGCAAGCAGAGTTCATGAAGTGTTTGTGGAGCACTCGGCTGTGTAGATCCCATTGAAATCATCACAATCCCCCTAATATCTCATGTCTATGGCTGATTTTCATAAAGTGCATATAATAAAAAGTTATCATCATTGTTTCAGTTCTTTCTCTCAGTCAGTGAATAGAAATGTTCTTTTGGTTTGTTACATTGTATCTATGTAGGTAAGACCTATCGGTCTGGAGCCAAAATCAGAGAACTAAAATATATGTTATCCCAGAGCATATTCTAGACAGATACATTGCAACAAACCATGAGAACTTTTCCATCTGTTGACAGCAAGCATATATCTTGAATTGTTTGTGGAGCATCCTGGCAGCTCGCTGCTTCTAGATCCCATTGAAATCATCAGGATCCTCCCAACTAAAATCTAGAGGAAGTCCACCTATAAAAAGTTATCCCTCTTTCTTATATACTTTAGTTTCGGTTCCTTTTCTCTGCTTGTGAATGGAAATATTATTTTGGCTTCAACATACCCTTGTAGATAATACCTATCGGTCTGGAACCAAGATCAGGAAACAAAAATATATATGTTATCTCTAGAGCACATTCTATATATTCACATATATATATATATATATATATATATATATATATATATATATATATATATATATATATATATATATATATATATATATATATATATATATATATATTATTATACATAATATATAATTATATATAGTATATATTATTAAGTAGATAGGTAGTAATATTGACCCACCATTAAGTAGGTATATAGGCCCCGTAAGGTATATATGCTCCCTGTAGGTAGATAGATATACAACCACCTGTAGGTAGGTATACAGCCCCCTGTAGATAGGTAGGTATATATGGCCCCTGTAGGTAGATGGGTATACAGCCCCCTGTACATAGGAAAGTGTGCCCTCTAGGTGGGGATACAGGTATACAGTCCTCTGTAGATAGTTAGGTCTAGATGCCCGCTCTAGGTAGGTAGATGTATATATATCCACCTGTAGATAGGTAGGTATATGTTCCCCTTGTAGGTAGATAGGTATACACCCCTCTTTACATAGGTATACAGCCCAGGTAGATAGGTAGGTATATGTGTCTCCTGTAGGTAGGTATATATTCCCCTTGCCGATAGGTGTATATGCCCCTGTAGGTAGGTATACAGCCCTCTTTACATAGGTATACAGCCCCTGGTAGTTAGGTATATATGCCCCCTGTAGACAGGTATACAGCTCCAGTAGGCAGGTATATAAGTGTCCTGTAGGTAGATGGGTATACAGCCCCCTGTAGATAGGTAAGTATATATGCCCCTTGTGGGTAGATGGGTAGGTTTCTCCAGCCCATAGTATCCATACATACCATTACCAGCCTTAATAGGTCCTTTCAGCCTCTATAACCACTCAAGTAATATCACCTCTGTAGGGGCTAACATATCTTCTATAGGGGGCTAATTATCACCCCCTGCAGAGGTCATACTAGCCCCTACAGAGGTGAGGCTAAACGGAGTCATCAAGGCTGGTAATGATCTGTATGACTACTATGGGCCCAGAGCATCCATACAGTTCATTACTAGCCATGGTGTATTGTCTAACTACCTCAGATTACACAGCCCAGGCTCCGGCGTTAGCCTAGGAACAGTGTCGCACGAAGCAGTGATGTGACGTCAGGAGGGGGGGTGGCCGTGACACAATAGTGATGTGACGGGCCGCTCAGAACGTGGTGTGCGCCGCGGCCGTCACATCCTGATGCCAACAGAGAGGACCCCAAGTGCCCCCTCTGTCACATGTGCCTTGGGTTCGCCACCGCTGTCCTGGACTGATACATTGTAACAAACCAAACAGCTGTGGGAAATAGGGGGTGGAGGAGAACTAAGGGCCTAATGTGTGAAAACGGTCTAGGTCTAAAACTTTATTTGCTGCCCATAGCAACCAATCAGAGGTCATAGCAACCAATCAGGGCCCATAGCAACCAATCAGGGCCCATAGCAACCAATCAGAGTGACCCTTTCATTTTTTTAGAGCACTATATGAAATGAAAGGGGCGCTCTAATTAGTTGCTATGGACCCTGATTGGTTGCTATGGGCTTTGGTTACTATGGGCGCTGATTGGTTGCTATGGGCTCTGATTGGTTGTTGTGAGCAATGATTGGTTGCTATGGGCCCTGATTGGTTGCTATGGGCTTTGGTTGCAATGGGCCCTGATTGGTTGCTATGGGCTCTGATTGGTTGCTATGGGCAACAAAGAAAGTCTTAGACCTAGACAGTTTTCACACATTAGGCCCTAGGTTTCCCTTGGTTCGGCTCTGTACACATCTCTCTCTAGTCCTTTTTTGAAAGTTTGACATATCTCTCATATACAACGACCTCCAATTAGAGAACACTTGCCAACATAATCAACTGCGTCTGTGTAGAGGACGCTGCACATTCTTCTTTGTCTCATCTTTGTGTCTTGTTTTTTTAACTGTTAACTTTATTAACAACATGACATCACCAAGAGAAAGTTATGTGTTGTGTATTTTTTTTTATAGTTAACTTTATAAACACCGTGATGTCGCTGAGACAGTTTTGCGTGTTGTTAACAGAAAATAAACAAGCATAACTGTCTCTTGGTGACGTATGTAATGTTGTTAATAAAGTTAAGTGAAAAAAATACACAACAGGCATAGCTATCTCTTGGTGACATTTGTAATGTTGTTAATAAATTTAAGTGTAAAAAAATACACAACAGACAGCTATCTCTTGGTGACGTTTGTAATGTTGTGTATTTTTTTTCACTTAACTTTATTAACAACAGGCATAGCTATCTCTTGGTGACGTTTGTAATGTTGTTAATAAAATTAAGTGAAAAAAAATACACAACAGACATAACAGTCTCTAGGTGACAACATCATGTGTTGTTAATAATGTTAACTCCCCTGGAGAGATAGCAGTTATACAAGTAAATCCACCATGAATAAGCTGCTGAAATAATTGTCATGTGACTCTGCTGCGAATGTTCGGAGGTCACGTGACTGACGCCATGTTTAGTCCATGGAGGTCATGACTATAGACAGGAATGTGGGCTGTACCATTTTTTTTTCTCTAGATAGGGGCCTACCGCATTGATATAAAAGAGGTATAGGTACAGAATTTTTAATGCATAATATCAGAAAATTGTTTGACTATCTATTATATACCTCATATATAAAAATGATAAGAAGTGGACAATCCCTTTAACTCCTCACCAACAATGGGTGTTTCTCTACGCCCTGTTATCTTTAAGGAGCTATGGAGTGGGCTCACTCGCTGAATCTGCTCCATAGGCAGTGCATGCCAGCTGATTATTACAGCTGACACCCACCGGCTACGATTCCTGCTGTTTAACCATTTGAACTCTGCGCAACGTTCCTACCTTTGATCGCTGCTTTCCCCGAAACGAGATTGCGGGGTGCCGATTGGTCAGGGGCGCCAATAGGGCAGTACGGGCAGTACTCCTGTCAGAGGCCCTAATCAAAAAGGGGCCCACTGATAAGTTAAAAAAAAAGGAACTAGTAATGGGTGGGGGTCCCATTTGATTTGGCTACATGGGGCCCTGAAACGGTTAATAGATGACTGATGGCGATTGGTTACCATGGTAGCTCATAGTTGCCAACTTTTGAAAATGAAAAAGCAGGAGACTCTAGGGGGGCGGCGCGCGTACGCCCGCCAAAAATTTGCATGGACACCCCATCTTGTCGGTACCCCACCCCCCTTTCAAATAAAACCACCCCCCACTCCCCCTAACTGCAAAACGGTTTTTGGGAAGGGAAAGCCAGGTGGGATCCCTTTAAAGCCAGGTAGTACCCCCCATAACCAGGTAGTGCCCCTTACAGGCCGGAGATCCCCCTTTGTAGCCAAGTAGATGCCCCCTCTGAGCCGGGTAAACCCAAAATTTTTGTGGGCCAGGTAAAATGCCCCCCCTTTTGTTAGCCAGGTAGGTCCCCCCCCTTTGTTAGCCGGGAAAGGTTGGGGGGCCCCCCCATTGTTGGCCAGGAGGTGCCCCCCATTGTTAGCCAGGAAGGTCCCCCCCTTGTTACCCGGGTAGTGCCCCCATTTTTTACCAGGGAAAGTCCCCCCCATTGTTCCAGGTATGCCCCATCTTTAGCCAGGAAAGTGCCCCCATTTTTTTGCCGGGTTTATGCCCCCTTTGTTTGCCAAAAGGCCCCCCATTTTTTGGGCCAGGTAGTGCCCCCCTTTGGTTCCAAGGTAGTCCCCCCTTTGGGTTTGCCGGGTAGTGCCCCCCATTGTTTGCCATAGATGCCCCCCTCTGTTAGCCAGTAAAATCCCCCCTTTCTGTTAGCCAGGTGTGCCCCCATCTTTTAAAGCCAGGTAGTGCCCCCATCTGTTAGCCGGGTAATGTCCCCTCTGTTGCCGGGAAAGGCCCCCCGTTTGCCAGGTAGGCCCCCATCTGTTACCAGGTATCCCCCCCACTGTTGGGCCAGTTAGTGCCCCCCTTTTGGCCAGGTAGTGCCCCCCATCTTTTTCAGGTGGATGTCCCCTCTTTTCCCCGGGGTAGTGCCCCCTCTTTTTGCCGGGTATTCCCCCCCTATTTTGCCAGGTATTGCCCCCTTTTTTTCCCCAGGTAGTCCCCCCAAATTTTTTGCCAGGGAAAAGCCCCCATTTTTTGCCGGGTAGTTGCCCTTTCTTTTTAGCCGGGTAGAGCCCCCTCTTTTTCCCCAGGTAGTCCCCCCTTTTGTTGCCAGGTATTGCCCCCATTTTTTCCGGGTATCCCCCCCATTTTTTGCCGGGAAATTTCCCCTTTTCTGTTAGCCAGGTATTTGCCCCCTCTGTTCCAGGAAAGAGCCCCCAAAACCAAAAAAAATAAAATAAAAAAATCCCCCTTACCTTACCAGGCCCCCTGCAGCGCCCGCCCCTTTCCCGATCTTTTTCCGGCGCGGGGGAATTGGGGAGCACTCCGGCGCACCCCCCCTGCAGCCGCGCTTTCCACTTCCCCCTGTAAACGCTGACCTGTATGTAGGGGGAAACACAGGGGCGCCGTACAACGGGGGGAGGAGGGGGGAAAGGGAGCGATCCCTCCTGCCCCCCCTTTCCCCCCCCCCCCACAGTGGGGCCGCGGGGGGGTGAGGGGGCCCACTGGGGGGCCGCTTCAGCCCCCTGTGGGGACCCGGTCCGGCGGCGCAAGAGTAGCGCACCAGCGCTACTCTTGGGGCCGCGGAAATTTTAAAAGGGACCCCCCGTTGCCTGCAGGGGGGCGGGAAAAATCCCCAACCCCCCCCCCGGAGGGCGGGGGGGGACCCCAAATAGCGGGACCCCCCGCCAAAAACGGGAGAGTTGGCATGTATGTGGTACCCTGGAACCGATAAAGGGTTTTTTCCCTAGCCTAGAACGGGCCATCTTGGTACACCGTTTTGCGATCACATGCCCCTAGTGGTCAAGTGCCCCCTAAGAAATGGCGCGGACAAAACTGTCGATGGTGTCGTATGTGCACCAGTTTTTGGCGAAATAAATTTTTAAAACATGCCAATATTAGTTTTATGGCACAATTAACGGCAGAAAACCTGGAGCTGCCCCTGTTTCTTGCATTACGCCCAAATGTTCGCAAGAATGGCACAATTACGGTTTTTTTTCACATTTCGCCCCAACTTAGAATTTTTTTCTTGGTATTTTCAATGGGATAGTCAATGGCATAGTTGCCAACTTTCGAAAATAAAAAGCAGAGAATTATAGTGGGCGGCCGCGTAAGCGCCGTCGCGCAAAAATTTTGCATGGACACGCCCATCTTGTTGGATCACGCCCCTTCGAAAAAAGCCACGACCCACTCCACCTAACTGCAAAACGGCTTGGAATAAAGCAGGTGATGCACTTATGCCAGTAGTACCCCCCATAACCAGGTAGTGCCTCCTTATTTACAGGCCGGTAGAATGCCCCCTTGAGCCAAGTAGATGCCACCCTCTGTAGCCAGGTATTAGCCAAATTTGTTAGCCAGGTAGATGCCCCCCTTTGGTAAGCCATGTATGGCCACCCAATTGTTACCAGGAGGTGCCCCCAGTTGTTTAAGCCAGGTAGGTGCCCCCCCATTGTTAGCCAGGTAATAGGTTCCACCCATTGTCAGCCAGGTAGGTTGCCCCCATCCTGTTTCCAGGTAGTGCCCCATCTGTTTGCCAGGTAGAGCCCCCATTGTTTTGCCAGGTAGTGACCCCCATTGTTTGCCAGGTAGATGTCCCCTCTGTTGCCAGGTAAATGTCCCCTCTGTTGCCAGGTAGAGTCCCCTCTGTTCAAGTAGTGCCCCCTCCTGTTAGCCCATGTCGTGCCCCCATCTGTTTTTTCCAGGTAATGCCCCCTCTGTTGCCAGGTAGTGCCCCCTCTGTAGCCGAGGTAGTTGCCCTCCCTCTGTTTTGCCAGGTAGGCCCCCTCTGTGCAGTATGACCCCTCTGTTAGCCAGTAGTGCCCCATCTGATTAGCCAGGTAGTGCCCCCATCTGTAAGCCGTATGCCCCATCGTTATGCCAGGTAGTGCCCCCCCCTTTGTGCCATGTAGTGCCCCTTTGTGCCAGGTATGTCCCCCCTGTTGCCAGGTAGTGTCCCCCTCTGTTGCCAGGGGGGGGGGGGTGTAGTGCCCCTCTCAGATAGCCAGGTAGTGCCACCTCTGTTGCCAGGTAGATTCCCCCATTGTGCGCAGGTAGTTGTCCCCTTTGTTGCCAGTTAATTTCCCCCTGTTTGCAAGGTAGTGCCCCCTCCTGTTGCCAGTAGTGCCCCCCCACGTGTGCCAGGTAGTTGCCCTCGTCTGTAGCCAGGTAGAGCCCCCTAAACAATAAAAATCAAATAAAAAAATCCACTTACCTTAACCAGGGCTCCTTCAAGCGTGGCCAGCTCCTCCGATCTCTTCAGCGGCGCAGGGGGAAAAGTGAGATCAGCCTGCTCGTCACAGTACTCCCCTGCAGCCGCGCGTGCACTTCCCCCCCTTCGCCGTTGTACCTGGTAGGTACGGCGCACACAAACCGCGCGCTACAATACAGGAGAGGAGGGAGGAGGGAGCGATCCCTCCCTTCCTCCTCCCCGCACAGTGGACCGCGGGCGGGTGAGCGGCCCGCTGCGGGCCGCTGTCACCCCGCCTGTAGGAAGCGCTCCCCGCGGCGCAAAGTAATTCGCACCAGCGCTACTCCTTGCGCCGCGTAATTTAAAGGACCCCCCGCCGCCTGCAGGCGGCGGGAAGGAATGCCAACTCCCCCGGGAGGGGCGGGAGGGGGGACCCCCAAAGCGGGACCCCCCCCGCCAAAAACGGGAGAGTTGGCATGTATGGTCAATGGCAACCATTAAAAAGTACATCTTGTTCCATAAAATAAAGGCCCTTATAGATCTGTGTTGATAAAGGCTCTTGGGGGAATATGAAAGAGCTAATAAAATACATACCAGCTGTCAGGAAAGGGCGTAAAGTTGTCTCACTACTTAATTCATCTCACCTCAGTCATGTTTTCAAGGTTTCATTTTGAATTCAGGGGCGTGGTTACTGGCTTCTACTAGGCTGCAGTAGAAGCCAGCAGGGGCGTATCTTTGGGTCAAAAACTGGGGGGGACCGATTTTCCATCTCTTCCCCTATCTAACTAGTCCCTCCCATCCTTCACTCACCTTCCCTTTCACTTCCCCTTCCTGCAGTGAGACGCATACCCCTCTAACCTCAGCTAGTAGCTGAGGGAGTTTTGTGAGCTCCTTAGCAGGCCCGGGCTGAGCCCATATGGCAAACACTTTTGGTGCATCCGTAAGGTTATGAGGGCTTTCTAATTTACTGACGTTTAGGAGCCAGACTGGACTAAAAAGCAGCCCTGGCAATGAAACACGAACCAGCCCACCTATATTATTATCCCTGTACATGGAAAAAAAAAACATGCGCGACAGCCCGAAATTTTGCTTAATCGTCCCTCCCATCCCCCATGACTACTCATTAAATAATGTTATAGCACACAACAGAATGAGGAAAATAAAAGAACCCTATCTCATCTTACCCCCCAAAATTTATTCTATTGTGCATACCCATACACTACTAAAATGACATCACTCATTGCTCCCCAGAAAATTATTATATTTACACAGTGGAAGCCACAGAAAATTGCATACTAACTGCACTTAGAAATTAATTGCACATGGTACTCAAAAAATACTATAATTCACTTGTACCCCCAAAAATGTATTATATACACACTGAACCCTAAGAAATTAATAGACATTACCTCACTGTACTCCAGAAATTACATCAAAACCATACCCATAGATTACATTACACATTGAAACCCGCAGAATATCATTTACAACACAGCACCTTAACCCAAGAGGATTACTATAATTACACCCATACACCATATATTACATTGCTCACCTGTAAACCCTCAGAAGTACTACATTACGCCACTGGTACCCAGAGATTTAGTTTACACACTGTAACAACAGAATACATTACACCATACCCCCTAGAGACTACACTCATGGCTGCCATCAGAATTTCAGAGGCCCCATACAGCCAAAGTTGTCTGGCCCCTTGCAGTCCCACAAAAAAAAAAAAAATCGTAGAGTGGAGGTGGGGGCTTTTTTTCGAAGATTACCTTGTGATATAATTTTATCTCTATCGGGTACTGAACTCCCAAAGCACCACTGTCACCAAATCCAATATCCCTCGAGCACTGCAAGTATATTGTCCATTTCTTAGTGACCACAATACACTCTCCTGCCTGCAGACAGTAAAGGCCCAATCAGTGGAGTAAGCATTCATCCTGCAGACAGTTTCTGTGACTACAAAGTTGGGAAGAAAAATCAGCCTTCAGAAACCGAGCCAGCACAGAGACGCATTAAACACACAAATTGTCCCCCCCCCACCTGACCTAAAGTAAACTGTAAACAAATAGTGTGTACCCTTACCAGCACCTTGGACATGATGGCCTCCGGGACATCTTCCTGCTAATATTGTACCTACGTAACCAAAGACATCTCTTCGAGGGACACCAATAGTGTCCTGATGTCACCCAACTGCGCCTGGACCAGGTACCAGCGCAGGTAGTAGGTGGTGCAGCCTCGGCCCACCCTAGCCCACTGCCCAGAGACCAGCCAGTCAACAGCACAGACATATCACATCTTATTAACATCAATCTATCTACCTATGTCATATCGATGTCATCTTAATATACTATTTATCTTCTAAAAATCTCTCTCATATCAATTTATTTCATATCTATCTATCTCATATCTATCTCATATCTATATATCTATCTATCTCATATCTATCTATCTATCTCATATCAATTTATTTCATATCTATCTCATATCTATCTCCTATCTATCTCATAACTATCTATCTATCGATTTATCTATCTCATATCTATCTATCTCATATCTATCTTCTATCTATCTATCTATCTATCTATCTACCATCTATCTAAGCTATCTCCTATCTATCTGTCTCATATCTATCTATCTATCAATCTAATCTTTCAAACTATCCCCTATCTAAGTCTATCTATCTATCTACTATCATCTATCTATCTCATATCTATCTATCCTCCTAACTATCCTCATATCTATCTACTATTCTATCTATCTACTCATATCTATCTAATCTATCTAACAAGAAAAAGAAAACTAACCGCACTTCCATGCAACAACAGTTCTCGCGGGTGCCAAGCAATGTGGAACCTTGGCAAAGTTCCAAAATTGTAAGATAAAACAAAAAATTTGCAGCACTCACGGTATTAAAAATTATTCGAAAAGTAAAATAATTATTTATTTTCCACATGTTCCAAGAGATGACGTTTCGTTTCGGCGCCTCTCTCACATAGCCATTAGCAAGACTTGATAATGCTCTGTGAGCGAGCCGAAACGTCGTCTCATGGAACATGTGTGAAATAAATCACTTGACTATTGAAAAATTTCAATAGAGCAAGTGCTGCAATTTTTCTGTTTTACTATCTATCTATCTACCTCTATCTATCTTCTCATATCTATCTATCTATCTATCTCATATCGATCTATCCCATATCTATCTATCTCATATCTATCTATCTCATCTGTATATCTTAATCTATCTCATATCTATATCTCATCTCTATCTATCCATCTGTATATGAATTTGCAGTTTGACAATTTTTATAATTTAGGCTAGGTATACACAGTATACAACACACTACAATACAAAATTATACAGACATGTGCTACACACACTTTATACACACATTGTATACACGCTGGCACACACACAAACAAATATACACAAGCTATAATACATCAATCAGTAATTTACAAACACAGTATACTTATACATGCAGTATATACACATCCATTCAATAATATACACTCACAAAGTTATATAGACATACATAGCATATATATTATACAGTTAATACTATACATGATCCATGACAGTAATATACACTTTCCATGCATGCATATAAATACACACAGTCACATACATTATAACACACACATCCATTCACACATAGTATATACACACATAGTATACACACGATCCATCACACTATATACACACATCCCATGCACAGTTAATAGACACAACATTCATGCACACATATTATAAACATAACGTCCATGGCACACATAGTATTGCACACCCATACACAATCCCTACACACTGTATAAACATCCATGTACAGTATATAAAAATCCTCACATATACACAACAAACACAGTACAAACATACACACACTTACAATACATAACTATCTTAAAACAGCAGCCCTGCTGCTGCACTCCTGGGCCCTCACACTGCCATGTGACCGGTCCTCCCTCCCTCTCACAGGGCCCGTCTCTTCTCTCTCCACAGGCAGCCAGTGATGCTGCTGGCTGAGTATTCACCCCGCGGTGCCTGCCTCGCAGTGTCCTCAGACATTGCGGCGGCCTGTGCCTGACACTCGTCTCTACCTATCCGCTCCACTTGTGTTGCCCAGGGATGCTGAACAAATTTGAATCCGTGAAGCTCCGCCCCCAAGGGGCGGGGCCTCACGATCAAGTTATTCGCATCCCTGGCACCCAGGCAGAGGAGGGCCCGGTCCGCTACAGCGCGCAGGATCAAGTAAGTAGAATAATTCTGCCTGTAGCGGCAGCTGAGCCGGTAGCGTGGGCACCCCTCCTTCACAGCCCCGGCCCCTACTAGATGGCCGGACACAATCACACTTTTTTAATATGCGGAGCGAGCGCACATGCAAGGAAGCATCGGCCTCCCTACCATCTCGCCGTCCGCCACCTGGCCCTATGTAGAGCGCGTTGCTTCGCTGCGCGTGCTCTCTGTGCGGGATGTGTGAAATAAGCGGGCCTGCTTGAAGCGGGCCCCTTATTTCTCCGAGCCCCATACAGGAGTACCGGCAGTACCCCCTGTATGGCGGCCCTGACTACACTAGACAGGGTACTCCAGAAATTGTGTGTGTATATATACATATATCGAACACAGACACACTAAACACTTAGGCTGGGTTCAATATGACTTTTTTTGGCACGACATGTTCGTTTGCTTGTTGAAATTCGAGCTTGCAAAGCAGAATTCCCGACGAGCAAACGACCCAGACTGCCTGATGCAGATTTCTGCCTCCTATATTTTTGTGCTGTTCGTGCATAAAACACCTCAAAGAATTCTGTGTTGGCGCTGACAATACACGCTGAAAATACTCAAGTAAAATCACTGTCATCTAAACAACCCTGATTTAATATAGGGTCTAATGTAATCCATTTCCTGCCGGATTGGACGCTGGTTTCTGAGGCAGAACCATCCCTGAAACTGCCCACGGAATCAGCATCATATCTTCTGCATGAATGTTATCTTTAAGGAATGTTCCACAGTGTATAAGCATTGCTTGCCCATATCCAGGTGTTTTAGAAGTATGTGCGTGTTTCCAGTCCACACTTCTACAATGCTGTGGGGTCGGCCCCATTCACTTTCATCTTCCCCGGCGCGTAAGTGGAGGGAAGAAATGATATTACTAGACACATGGCTTTACAGTATATACACATCTCACATATACAATACATACCCTACTCACATGCAACACACAATGGCCTGCACCCTTGTCCCCTCCTTACCTGTCTCTTGTTAGTCTGGCGCAGTTGGCATTGGCAACGATGCCATTCTCTCTTTCTGATGAGGGCTGAGCATTAGTCGAAGTGATATACGAAAGAGGGAAGAGACAGCCCCCGAATAACAGAGGTAATCTGGACTGAGCAGCGTTCTGAAGTTTAAGCGGCCCCTTCTGACCCTGCTCCACCAATCAGCGTTGCTCTCACTCAGCAACACTGACACTTGAGGCTACTACCTACTCTTTCCCCCAAAATGCCCAAAATGCAAAGGGTAAAGGATGTTGTCCACTACAAGAGCTTTCAGCCTACTCAGTGTCCTGGCAACAAAGGATTTTTTGAATTCAGGGGTGTGCTTCATGTCTGCATTCTTCTCCCCCCCTTCCCCACTCCCCCTCACACACAGACAGCTCTCATCTGACAGCAGTAACTTCTATAACAGCAGGGGGAAGGTAGGGTGTTTTCTGCCAGAGTTAACCCTGTGGTGTTCCTGCCTAGAATCTTCTCCCACTGATGGATCAGCTCACTGTGCGAGGCGGAACTCTTGCGCTCCTCTTCCAACAGAGTCCCCGTAGACAGCAGGGAGAGGGCCCTGAAACTATGAGTTGGTTTCTATGGAAAGCCAGAGGTCTGGAAGCTGTGTATGGCTAATAGCAGAGCAGGGGGGATGTAAAGGTTCCTATACCTAACCTCCTACTTTTAGCAAACAAATCTCAAGCACAACAAACACAAACACTGTCTTCACCCATTAGAAACAGAACAGCATCTGTGAAGTGTGTTACTATAATCACCATGTGGTCACAATACAGCAGAGCATGAGGGATAGAAAACATCACATGCCCCCTGATCTGTTCTATTAGTATATCAAAGCTCCACAGACACATCATGATTATAGTAACACACTTCACTCTGTCACATCGTACTGACCACAGATCACCTCACCTCTGCTCTCCTAAATCTGTGTAGAAAAGCGGGAGGGAGCAGGCACACAAAGATTAATCCGGCAGCACAGTTACACAGAAGGCCAGAGCCCTCCCCCCCCCTACAGAAGCATCACATACTGTGAGGGAGGGGCTCTGTGCTCGAACCGTATTGAGAAGCTTATGATCACCAGCACTGGCACCAGGAGATAAAAATAAACAGGTCGGTGGCTATAGTGATTTGAGGAGCTGATGCACTCCTACTTCCAGGGATAACTCAAAATCAGTAGGACATTTGTAATGAACAAATATTGCAAAGCTGCTTGTTTTTTAAAGATCTTTTAATTAAAGCCCAATCATTGTAGCGAGACAACCCCTTTAACTTCTTCCTCCCTGGCTCTACTCTCCCCGCTTGCCGTATTCTCATGCTTTCATTTTGGATTATTTTTTATTGAGGTGTCTAAAAAGTGGGGGGACCATCCCCCACCCTGACAAAAGAGGGGGGGGGACCAGTCCCCTCCGTACCCCCCTAAAGTTACACCTATGGAAGCCAGGTCTGTAGCTATAGCAACCAGTGCTGGCAGCCTATCATGCGAGATCAAACAGGTCTGTAGCTATAGCAATCAGTGCTGACACCTACCATGAAGATTGAACATGTCTGTAGCTATAGCGACCACACTGGCACCCCAATCAGAGAGATTGAACAGGTCTGTAGCAATAGCGCCCCAGCACTGGCAGCCTATCAGGAGAAATTGAACAGGCCCTGTAGCTATAGCGACCGGAGGACTGATACAGCCCAAACAAGAGGGGATATCTAGGAAAGGTAGGACACTTTAAAATGGACACATATGCAAAGTGACTTGTTTTTTGCAAGATCTTGAAAATAAAAAGAAACAATCCTTGCAGTGAGACAACCCCTATTAAATGTGTAACTGGTGGGGATCCTGCTGTGGGGCCCCAACAATCCCAATAATAAAAAACGCACATAGGTGTTTTTTTTAGCCCCAAATTAGACTTTAGTGGGGTTTGTCACACAAAGATACGAAGATGACCCCTTGGACATGGGGCGGTTTTGTCTGGGACCGTAGGGATCATGTTATCGATAAGGTCTATGTTTGGCCACTACCGGTTTCCTTGTAGGGATTCTAAATGGTCAGTTTGGTTTGCTAAATCAGGACCTGCTCTTATGGAGTGGGTCACTCTTCTGGCTCTTAGAGGGGGGCCAGGGCAGAGGACCCCCATATGTGGCTTCTATAATACCTAGAAGGGTATATAGACTCGGGTTCTCCTGAATAGGACCATGTATAAACATGCCACTTCTCCACCAGGAACGGGGGCAACAGCAGACAGATTCCTCTCTAAAATACATGGTTTGCCAAGAGCACTGAGAAAATTGGGTGAAAGGCCAACCAAAGAAGGAAGATGTTTCATTTTCGGGGCATTTCTGGGCATTTTGGGTCTTCCCCAGGGGGGGGCCCAGATGCCTCAGGATATATTAAATGATTATGTCAATTACACTGTTGATACATTGGCCCCAAACTGTCTTAATGGAAACCTTGTACTCCCCATGTACTCCCTGCCCAAAATTGCACCTCTGACATCATGGGGTAACCAACCTTTGTTTTTTTAGGCATCTTGGAGATTCTACGCCACTAATTTGTCTCGCATGGACCTGCACTCCACCTGGCATTATTACGAACGCACCGTCGCCGTGCCGATGTACAGGTAGAAGATCTGGCCGTTGTCACGTAATAACCCCAGACAAAGCTCATGCCCCCTCCCCCGCACAAGTTCTGTTTTCTCATCGCTCAAAAAATTTAAGTTTATTCTTTGTTTTTTGTTTTTTAAATTTAAAATTTTTTTGCATTTGGTTGTGATTAATTTTTTTCTTCTCTTTGCTTTTGTGTCATTTTATTTTATTCATGTTTTTTTTTCTTTTTTGTTTTCTCATTTGACCCCCCCACCCCCCACTCTTCCCACCTTTCCTGTTATCAGTAGATTTTGTTGTGTCTTATGAACATATGAAGACGGCTCATTCATCAGAGGATACTAGGTAACTCTCAGTGATGTTCTGGGGTGCGGTGTGGAATGACTTTTGGGTAATGGGGCAAATATGTCATGGTAGGAAATTTGCCGCTTCGGGTGGGACTTTATCATTGCTCATCTGTCCAAAGCTAACAACATAATTATGGGCTCTGGGGCAAAACAATTTACTGGGTCCTACCCAAACACATGACTCCACAACAGGCCATGTCTCTAACCTCACCCAAACATTACCTCACATAGACCACACCTCTGACTAATCATACACCCAGTCCCCCGAGGAACGGCAGGATGAGGCCTGCGCCAGGACGCTCTTATGACATCTTGTAGGCCACCAGCCTAAAGCAGCCTGTGGCCTACAAGACTAAGTCAAGATGCAGGGAGCCGATGGCTTCCTGCTCTGCCATGGTTTGTATCTGTTTGAACATAGTAACAGTTAAATAAGCACCAAAAACCCGGGATAAGACAATCTTCTGGATTCTTTTTAACATGCCTATGCCCAACCTAGGCAAAGGTATTTCT
>JAODAL010049591.1:17500-28057 GCA_025379985.1 Phyllomedusa bahiana | reverse complement strand
CTGACACCGCCCCAAAAAATTACACAAAGCTCATACACAAGAATAGTGTCAGCACGGGAACCGACCCCGCCAAACTTTACACATAGCTCTGTAAACAAGAATAGTTCGCACAAAAACCGACACCGCCAAACGTACACATAGTTTATCTGCAGAAATAGTGTCAGCACGGGACCTGACACCCGCAAACTGTACACATGCCTGTTACAGAAAATAGTGCTCCCAGGAACCTACACCCCCAAACCGTACACATACTTATACTAAAAAAATCCCTCCACGGGACCTGACACCCCCAAACTGTACACATACTCATACACAAGAATGGCTCAGCAGTTTGGGGCTCTGCTGCGTTCCGGGACGGGAATTCAATGTCCATTAAAGTAATAGGGGTTTCAATCATACTCCCTTCGGCACTTTTTAATTTGGGGTGATGATTTTAAAGGGTCGGGTGGGGGTCAAACAGGAAAGTAAAGGGTCTGTGACTTTTTTTCTGTGAT
Source organism: Phyllomedusa bahiana (assembly GCA_025379985.1). Taxonomy (NCBI): domain Eukaryota; kingdom Metazoa; phylum Chordata; class Amphibia; order Anura; family Hylidae; genus Phyllomedusa; species Phyllomedusa bahiana. The sequence goes on along the minus strand of JAODAL010049591.1, from coordinate 27,563 downwards.
TTTATAACCAAGGGTTTTTTCCCTAAATGTACACTTCCCCATTTGACTTTTTGGGGGATGTTAATTTAGCTTCCCAGCCTTTTTTGGGGTGTAAAATAAAGGTTTGTTCCTCTCCCAAAAGACTTTAATGGTCATCGCGTAACGGTTATCGACTATCGAAAATGTTAGATAACTGCCCCAATCGACTATCGAACCGATCATTCAACATAATCCTCATCACTGGAATAGGGGAGGGTTTAGAATTAACTTTTTTAGTCTTAGAAAAAAAAGGGTTCGGGGGGGCTGATTTAAATTTTTTTAATACAAAAATTCCCTAAAAAAAGTATGGGGAAAAATTATTTCAGTAAACCCCCCCCAAAAAAAAAAAATGGGGGACCCCCCCGTCTGGAAAAAAAGGGGTCAATCTCCGAGGAGAAAAGCTTTTTCACTGTAAAACTGTAAATCTTAGAATAGCTTCCCGAGGACTGTCCGCAGGGAAAAGTAGAGAGTTTCAGGAAAGGTTTAGATACCTACCTGGAACTAAAGAATATTAATGCGTACGTAGCCATGTTAAATTCTGGATCCTGGCTGGTGGTGGACCTGGGGTCAGAGATGGGGTCACCCCCGGAGCAGATTGGTTCTTGCCTTGTGAGTTCAGGGCATTCACCAGTGGGGAGGCCGGGCTTAAAGTCCTTGTCTCTCTCCCTTCGTCCACTTTTTCCGCCACCCTTGGTTAAACTTGATGGACACGTGTCTTTTTTCAACCGTACTATGTAACACTTAACACTTACAAAGAATGTCAAGTAAAAGTTTGCTGCATTGTAGTCTGTCCGGCATTAAAACAATATTCTCTTCTTAGTCACTTATTGGACATCATCCAGGAATTGTAGCAATTTCCAGAAGACTGTGAGGGTCCTTCAGCTCCCCTTTCATGTCTGGTGATAAGGCTGATGTGAATGGAGAGGTGTTTGCACATGTGTGGAACTTCTGAGAACACAGAACCCCCCAGAGCCTAAGCAAAGGGGCGCATGACTTTTGGGAAGGGGGGGATCTAAAGCGCCTTTCTAGTCTTTTAGTTCCGGTCTGTGTATGGATTTAAGCAGATGGAGCAGGTCTATGCTTTGTGTTTTACTGTTATGAGCTTTGAGCACAAGGGGACATGTGGTTGGGAGGGCGATTTATAGCGTCTGCATAGTCCTGTAGCTCCTGTCAGTATAGGTTTATAGATATGAGCAGGTGGTTGTACTGTGAGAAGGAAGAGTAGGTGGAAGGGTAGAATATTACTGTCAGGAGGGTAGGGTGTAGGATTATATATAACTTCCTGTCTTCTCTCTCTTCCTCTTTCCCTCTCTAGTAGAACTGGAGGAAACATGTCCCTCCCACCGCCCCTACTTTAATGCACGCTCTAAAGTTTGTGTTTAGCTATTATTGGTACAATGATGCATTTATTATTGTATCTGTTTATATTGTATCTGGTATGACAAACAGTTCTTATCATTGGCTGATGAGTTATATGTGTTGGCATTATTCTTCTATCCCAAGGGAAGGGCGGTCCTTCAGCCATGGTTCCCTAGAGGTTTCCTCCACAGGGGGTTTTTCCTCTGCTGAGTGCTGTAGGATGACTCCTAGCGAGTCGGAGATTTACTAACTGGTCAAAAATAAATAAATGTTTTTGGCATAACCTGTCACAGCTTTTATGCTGCGGTGCAGGAGTCAGGTGGGAGCTGCAGGCCAAGTTATGGTGGACTCATTTTAACTAATAGAGGATGTTAAACCTCATGGTGTGAAGAGGCTGAGCTTTGGAAGTGGCCAGCCTTAAGGATGGTATAATGGTAATGGCATCCAGGGGTGGGCACGGGGTTAATCAGAAGTGAGGATCTTCAGTAGGGTCTTTGGTGCCCCTAAAGTGTACTGGCTCTGCTAGAATGGCAGCCAGAGCGTGCCCCCCCTTTATTGCTGTCTGGCCGGGTACTGCATGTCAGACAGCAGGGAATCTCACACCTAGCACTTCACCGGACTCCTTCTCAAATTGTTGTACTTCCTTGGTTTAAATAAAGCTGTGGCCATTTTGACACCAAGGAATATAACGTGTTTCGTGCATTTATTCTAGAATTTAAGTTGGGTTGTATTAGGTGGGGTGAAGGTTCATCCCATATCCGAAACTCATGTATTTTCTGTATTTTCATTATTCTGTATCTTCTTTGTGACATACCGTACATACTCGACTATAAGCCAACCCGAATATAAGCCGAGGCACCTAATTTTACCACAAAGAACTGGGAAAACTTAAATATAAGCCTAGCATAGAATATGTAACGGCTACTGGTAAATTTAAAAAATAAAAATTTGATACCAATAAAATTACATAGGCAGGTATAGGCAGTTTAATGCCCCCATAGGTAGGTATAGGCAGGTATATGTCCCCCATAGGCAGGTATAGGCAGTTTAATGTCCCCCATAGGCAGGTATAGGCAGTTTAATGTCTCCCATAGGCAGGTACAGACAGGTATATGTCTCCCATAGGCAGGTATATGTTCCCCATAGGCAGGTATATGTCTCCCATAGGTAGGTATAGGCAGGTATATGTCTCCCATAGTCAGGTATAGACAGGTATATGTCCCCCATAGGCAGGTATATGTCTCCCATAGGCAGGTATATGCCTCCCATAGGCAGGTATAAGCAGGTATATGTCCCCCATAGGCAGGTATATGTCTCCCATAGGCAGGTATGTGTCTCCCATAGGCATGTACACTCACCGGCCACTTTATTAGGTACACCATGCTAGTAACGGGTTGGACCCCCTTTTGCCTTCAGAACTCCCTTAATTCTTCATGGCATAGATCAACAAGGTGCTGGAAGCATTCCTCAGAGATTTTGGTCCATATTGACATGATGGCATCACACAGTTGCCGTAGATTTGTCGGCTGCACATCCATGATGCGAATCTCCCGTTCCACCACATCCCAAAGATGCTCTATTGGATTGAGATCTGATGACTGTGGAGGCCATTTGAGTACAGTGAACTCATTGTCATGTTCAAGAAACCAGTCTGAGATGATTCCAGCTTTACGACATGGCGCATTATCCTGCTGAAAGTAGCCATCAGATGTTGGGTACATTGTGGTCATAAAGGATGGACATGGTCAGCAACAATACTCAGGTAGGCTGTGGCGTTGCAACGATGCTCAATTGGTACCAAGGGGCCCAAAGAGTGCCAAGAAAATATTCCCCACACCATGACACCACCACCACCAGCCTGAACCGTTGATACAAGGCAGGATGGATCCATGCTTTCATGTTGTTGACGCCAAATTCTGACCCACCATCCGAATGTCGCAGCAGAAATCGAGACTCATCAGACACGGCAACGTTTTTCCAATCTTCTACTGTCCAATTTCGATGAGCTTGGGCAAATTGGAGCCTCAGTTTCCTGTTCTTAGCTGAAAGGTAGCACCCGGTGTGGTCTTCTGCTGCTGTAGCCCATCTGCCTCAAAGTTGGCCGTACTGTGCATTCAGAGATGCTCTTCTGCCTACCTTGGTTGTAACGGGTGGCATATTTGAGTCACTGTTGCCTTTCTATCAGCTTTGAACCAGTCTGCCCATTCTCCTTTGACCTCTGGCATCAACAAGGCATTTCCGCCCACAGACTGCCGCTCACTGGATGTTCTTTCTTTTTCGGACCATTCTCTGTAAACCCTAGAGATGGTTGTGCGTGAAAATCCCAGATCAGTAGTTTCTGAAATACTCAGACCAGCCCTTCTGGCACCAACAACCATGCCACGTTCAAAGGCACTCAAATCACCTTTCTTCCCCATACTGATGCTCGGTTTGAACTGCAGGAGATTGACTTGACCATGTCTACATGCCTAAATGCACTGAGTTGCTGCCATGTGATTGGCTGATTAGAAATTAAGTGTTAACGAGCAGTTGGACAGGTGTACCTAATAAAGTGGCCGGTGAGTATATATGTCTCCAATAGTCAGGTACAGTCAGGTATATGTCTCCCATAGGCAGGTATATGTCTCCCATAGGTAGGTATAGGCAGGTATATGTCTCCCATAGTCAGGTAGAGACAGGTATATGTCCCCCATAGGCAGGTATAGACAGGTATATGTCCCCCATAGGCAGGTATATGTCTCCCATAGGCAGGATTTTTTTACTGACCTCTCACCCCCGCTGCTCTGATGCGCTTATGGCATGATGTCATCAAGTCTGCTTGTGGTCTTCTGGAGTCCTCTGTGGAGCAGCGAGCGCTTGCTCCCTGCTCCGCCATAGCATCTTCAGCTGCATGCGCTCCTAGAGGAGTCGCATACAGCTGAAGATGTCGCCGCCAGCGGCCACCCGTGGCAGTTCCCGGACACCCACTGTGTCTGGAGTATGAGCTGAGGAAGGCTTTTTCAGCACATTTTTGTGCTGAAAAACTTGACTTATACTCAGGTATATATAGTAAATATAATCTACAATTGATTCTTATCTTTGGTTGATCATTTTCTAAGAAGCTGGATCCTGATCATTCCTTAATTGGTTGTTTCAATACAAAGCGGGTCACCCACGCATCCAGAAAGCTGGTTTAGTTTACACTTTTAGCTGTTTTCAGATACTGGAGCTTCGAGGGACGAAAGGGATGAAAGTGAAACTAATTCTGATTCTGGCTCCTCTTACACAGAACTGAAAGTAACAGAGAAGCTGCTGGAGAGGACGATAGTGTAAAGCACAAGGCAGGCCTCACAGAGATCAGGGCCAGCACTATTGTCACCGACCAGGAGACAAGCTACCACCTATCACAGAGACCAGACCTGACAATATTCTCACCGACCAGGAGATAGGCCACCACCTATCACAGAGATCAGGGCCAGCACTATTGTCACCGACCAGGAGACAAGCTACCACCTATCACGGAGATCAGGTCAGCACTCACCCACCAGGAGACAACCTACCACCTATCACAGAGACCAGACCTGACAATATTCTCACCGACCAGGAGATAGGCCATCACCTATCACAGAGACCAGACCTGTCACTATTCTCACCAACCAGGAGACAACCTACCACCTATCATAGAGACCAGGCCTGGCACTATTCTCTCCAACCAGGAGACAGGCCACCATCTATCACAGAGACCAGGTCAGCACTCACCCTCCAGGAGACAACCTACCACCTATCACAGAGACAAGACGTGACAATATTCTCACCGACCAGGAGACAACCTACCACCTATCATAGAGACTCGGCCTGAAACTCTTCTCACCGACCAGGAGACAACCTACCACCTATCACAGAGACAAGACCTGACACTATTCTTACCGACCAGGAGACAAGCTACAACCTATCACGGAGATCAGGCCTGGCACTCACCGACCAGGAGACAAGCTACGACCTATCACTGAAACCAGGCCTGGCACTATTCTCACTGATCAGGAGACAGGCCATGACCTATCACAGAGATAAGGCCTGACACTATTCTCACCGACCAGGAGACAACCTACCACCTATCACAGAGACCAGGCCTGCCACTATTCTCACCAACCAGGAGACAGGCCCCCACCTATCACAGAGACCAGACCTGGCACTATTCTCACCGACCAGGAGACAGGCCCCCACCTATCACAGACACCAGACCTGGCACTATTCTCACCGACCAGGAGACAGGCCACCACCTATCACAGAGACCAGACCTGGCACTATTCTCACCAACCAGGAGACAGGCCACCACCTATCACAGAGACCAGGTCAGCAGTCACCGACCGGAGACAAGCTACCACCTATCATAGAGACCAGGACAGCAGTCACCAAAAAGGAGATAAGCTATCACAGAGACCAGGCCTGGCACTATTCTCACCGACCAGGAGACAAGCTACCACCTATCAGAGAGACCAGACCTGGCACTATTCTCACCAACCAGGAGACAACCTACCACCTATCACAGAGATCAGACCTGGCACTATTCTCACCGACCAGGAGACAACCTACCACCTATCACAGAGACCAGACCTGGCACAATTCTCAGAGACTAAGGTTGGTACCTTTCACTTAGCCCCCACAGATGTAGTATAATTAATGCCAAAAAGTGGTGTAAATTAGAGCAAATGTCTGCACCACCTCGTACCCTGTGTACATTTCAGGTCCTGGTGCACAAACTGTGCCAAATGTATTAAAAACTGTATACATTTAGAGCTTCTGACTTTTAGACCAGCGTATGAAATGTCTCAATGAATTCTCCCCTATGTGTCTAAGGGAATCTATCACCACCATTATGTTAACCTCTATAAGGGAATCTATCACCACCGTTATGTTACCCTCTATAAGGGAATCTATCACCACCGTTATGTTACCCTCTATAAGGGAATCTATCACTACCGTTACTTTACCCTCTATAAGGGAATCTATCACCCCGTTACGTTACCCTCTATAAGGGGATCTATCACCACCGTTACATTGCCCTCTATAAGGGGATCTATCACCCCGTTACGTTACCCTCTATAAGGGAATCTATCCGCACCTTTATGTTACCCTCTATAAGGGGATCTATCACCACCGTTACATTGCCCTCTATAAGGGAATCTATCACCACCGTTATGTTACCCTCTATAAGGGAATCTATCACCACCGTTATGTTACCCTCTATAAGGGAATCTATCACCACCGTTATGTTACCCTCTATAAGGGAATCTATCACCACCGTTATGTTACCCTCTATAAGGGAATCTATCACCACCGTTATGTTACCCTCTATAAGGGAATCTATCCGCACTGTTATGTTACCCTCTATAAGGGAATCTATCACCACCGTTATGTTACCCTCTATAAGGGAATCTATCACCATCATTACGTTACTCTCTATAAGGGAATCTATCACCACCGTTATGTTACCCTCTATAAGGGAATCTATCACTACCGTTATGTTACCCTCTATAAGGGAATCTCTCCGCACTGTTATGTTACCCTCTATAAGGGGATCTATCACCACCGTTACATTGCCCTCTATAAGGGAATCTATCACCACCATTACGTTACTCTCTATAAGGGAATCTATCACCACCGTTATGTTACCCTCTATAAGGGAATCTATCACCACCGTTACATTAACATCTATAAGGGAATCTATCACAACTGTTATGTTACCCTCTATAAGGGAATCTATCCGCACTGTTATGTTACCCTCTATAAGGGAATCAATCATCACCGTTACATTACCCTCTATAAGGGGATCTATCACCACCGTTATGTTACCCTCTATAAGGGGATCTATCACCACCGTTATGTTACCCGCTATAAGGGAATCTATCACCATCATTACGTTACTCTCTATAAGGGAATCTATCCGCACCGTTATGTTACCCTCTATAAGGGAATCTATCCGCACCGTTATGTTACCCTCTATAAGGGAATCTATCCCCACCGTTATGTTACCCTCTATAAGGGAATCTATCACCACCGTTATGTTACCCTCTATAAGGGAATCTATCACCATCATTATGTTACCCTCTATAAGGGAATCTATCACCACCATTACGTTACTCTCTATAAGGGAATCTATCCGCACCGTTATGTTACCCTCTATAAGGGAATCTATCACCACCATTATGTTACCCTCTATAAGGGAATCTATCCGCACCGTTATGTTACCCTCTATAAGGGAATCTATCACTACCGTTATGTTACCCTCTATAAGGGAATCTATCCGCACTGTTATGTTACCCTCTATAAGGGAATCTATCACCACCGTTACGTTACCCTCTATAAGGGAATCTATCCGCACTGTTATGTTACCCTCTATAAGGGGATCTATCACCACCGTTACATTACCCTCTATAAGGGAATCTATCACCACCGGTATGTTACCCTCTATATGGGATCTATCACCACCGTTACGTTACTCTCTATAAGGGAATCTATCACCACCGTTACATTACCCTCTATAAGGGAATCTATCACCACCGTTATGTTACCCTCTATAAGGGATCTATCACTACCGTTACGTTACCCTCTATAAGGGAATCTATCACCACCGTTACATTACCCTCTATAAGGGAATCTATCACCACCGTTACATTACCCTCTATAAGGGAATCTATCACCACAGTTATGTTACCCTCTATAAGGGAATCTATCACCACCGTTATTTTACCCTCTATAAGGGAATCTATCCGCACCGTTATGTTACCCTCTATAAGGGAATCTATCACCATCATTACGTTACCCTCTATAAGGGAATCTATCACCACCGTTACGTTACTCTCTATAAGGGAATCTATCACCACCGTTACATTACCCTCTATAAGGGAATCTATCACCACCATTATGTTACCCTCTATAAGGGAATCTATCACCACTGTTATGTTACCCTCTATAAGGGAATCTATCACCACTGTTATGTTACCCTCTATAAGGGGATCTATCACCCTCGTTACGTTGCCCTCTATAAGGGGATCTATCACCACCGTTATGTTACCCTCTATAAGGGAATCTATCACCACCGTTATGTTACCCTCTATAAGGGAATCTATCACCACCGTTAGGTTAACCACTATAAGGGAATCTATCACCACCATTATGTTACCCTCTATAAGGGGATCTATCACCATCATTACGTTACTCTCTATAAGGGGATCTATCACCACTGTTATGTTACCCTCTATAAGGGAATCTATCACTACCGTTACGTTGCCTTCTATAAGGGGATCTATCACCACCATTATGTTACCCTCTATAAGGGATTCTATCACCACCGTTACGTTGCCCTCTATAAGGGAATCTATCCGCACCGTTATGTTACCCTCTATAAGGGAATCTATCACCACCGTTACGTTGCCCTCTATGACAATTTTATAAGGTAGTTTATAAAAAGTTTAGATTTGGGAGTATTTACACATGATGGGCAACATGTCAGAACAGAGGCGCCCCCTCAACAGTTTTAAGACACATGAATGTATAGTGCGCCTGAATTAATGAACCTGTCAAAAATTTGGCGTCTGGCCTACCTTGCATAGTGTAATTGATACGCCTAATCTAGGCGCATAGCAAAATGTTGGCGCATAGCGTATTATTGTTAGAATATTTGATGCACCGACTTCAGGTGCATTCAGATGTGTTGTGTCTGGTGTATAATACGCTCAGTTTTGGTTATGACAGTTCATTTATATAAAGAATAGGGCACAAACAGGTTTTTGATGCAAAGTACACCAAAAACTGAGATCTCAGACTTATTATTTCCAATGGGAATCACACTCTGAAATACGGCGGAACGTTACCCTAATGTGGTTGTGAGATCCCTGCTGACGACAAAAGAAGAGACCTTTAACTCCTTCTATATGGAATCCTATCAAATTCCAGGTCAGGCACCTCAGACAGACAAAAGAATCAAAAGAACACCAAAGTGAAATGTTAGGGGAGCGCCTGGGGTTTCTGCTGCCAATCCCAATATGGATTTTTTCCACTGAGACATCTGAGTCAGTGCAGGCAGCAGGGGGCGCTCACAGCTCATGAATAAGGAGGACTCCTATCCCACAGTACAATGTGAACAGCACAAAAAGTGTAGACATTATTCAAAACTTTTACGACAGGCACATACAGTGCAGACTCAAGACTGATGCCTCAGGCCGCGCTCATACAGGGGGACAGTGACCAATAAAGACAATAAACACAATCTCTCTGTTCTCTCTGTAGCTTTGTGTCAACACTGCAAGATGAGAAAATTATTTCTGTCCTCCCTCATTGTCCTTTACATTGTGTCCAACGTCAGCGCTGAAGGTGAGTCTATCCCATATCTATCTATCTATATCATATCTATCTATCTATATCATATCTCATATCTCATATCTATCTATCTATCTATCTATCTATCTCATATCTCTCTATCTCATATCTATCTATCTATCTATCTCATATCTATCTATCTATCTATCTATCTATCTATCTATCTATCTATCTATCTAATATCTCATATCTATCTATCTATCTATCTATCTATCTATCTATCTATCTATCTATCTCATATCTCATATCTATCTATCTATCTATCTATCTATCTATCTATCTATCTATCTATCTAATATCTCATATCTCATATCTATCTATCTATCTC
>JAODAL010049591.1:0-15000 GCA_025379985.1 Phyllomedusa bahiana | reverse complement strand
CCCTTAGCATCCGCTCCTCACCGGTTGTTAGGCCCCGGCCCGGCTGGTTACCTCTTGAATATGTAGAGTTGAAAGGTAGACGGACATTTTACAAGCTATAAATCCATCTGTTCTCTCCTTCCCACAGATAATCCGCAATCTAAGAAGATCTTGAGGAATCTCTTCTACTCAACATCTCATTTTCCAAAGGAACAAGAAGCGAACGCACAAGTGGAAGTTTATCTACCGGCTGAAGAAGTTCCTACATCTAAAGAGACAGAAGAAGGTCATGGTCAGCCAGCCCATGGAGACATCTCCCCAGATCATCAAGAGAGTGGAAGGCTAAGAAAGGTCCGGGAGTCAGCAGGTGAGGGGTAGGCTCAGACTGGCCCACAGTGGAACAGGGAAAAACCCCAGTGGGCCCCTTAGCATGGCAGACCTGGAGTTTTTTTTCATACTGTGTATACAACCTTAAGAGAGGCAGAGAAAGCAGCAAGAGGCAGAGTATAAGAGGCATGTACAGTAGTTTTAGGGTGGGCCCCTAGAATTATATCCACTGGTGGCCCCAATAATCAACTCAACTGATGAGACGTCTTTTTAGCTCTGCCGGTGAGCCCCGAGAATTAACTTCTCTGGTGGTTCCTCAAAATCAACTCAACTGGTGGCCCCCAGAATCAATTCCACAGGTGGGCCACAGAATCAATTCCACTGGTGGCCCCCAGAATCAACTCCACAGGTGGGCTCCAGAATTAATTCCACAGGTGGGCTCCAGAATCAACGCCATAAGTGGGGTCCAGAATCAACGCCACAGGTGGACCTCAAGAATCAACACAACTGGTGGACCCCAAGAATCAACTCACTCAACTCAAGCTGAAATTGAGAGTCTGAAGTTGTAGAACCAGCCACATCCTGAACAGGAAGTGGGAGCCGGAAGTTGTAGAATCGGCCCTCTTCCTGAACAGGAAGTGCGATCATGAAGCTGTAGAACCTTCCACAACCTGAACAGGAAGTGGAAAACTGAAGCTGTAGAACCACTTAGAGCGTGAACAGCAAGTGGGAAACTGAAGATGTAAAACCACCCATGACCTAAACATGAAGTGTGAGTTTGAAGCTAGCTGTTGCGCTATAAAACACAATGGTGAGACAGCCCCTTTAAATACAACTTAGAAAAAGCCAAATCACTGATAAACTTTTACCATATCTGGGTGTATTAAGTAATAGGTTGCACAGGATGTAGATTAAATATTTCAAGAAGTCACTTGTGAATAAGGAGACTGTACTGGAAGTTTCTTGAATTCCTTTTGAGAAAATTTAGGAAACCTTCAGCACATCTCATCCTTTCTCTGCCAAAGGGTTGAACCTTCTATGTTGCCGAGTGGAAGATATTGGGGAAATGTTTATAAAGTATTTCATTATCTTTTTGCGATCTGCCTCACTTTATAGAAAAGAAAGAGCAATGTACAGAAATGGAGCGACCCCATAGGCTGGGGCTCTGCTTAGTATCTGTATCCTACTATACTCAGCTATAGGGCAGCAGGGCACATCCAGAGAGCGCCCCATATCTACAGTCCTCCCCCCAATACATATTATTCTATATTCTACTTTCAGAGACGGGAAACCAAAGGGATCGGATCCGCTGGTTACTTCTGATCAGTCCCATGATGATTATGCTGCTGACTGTGATCACCTGTGCTGCAGGTAAGTGGTCATTGGTTTAGTCATGGGCTTAACATCTATTACATTCTCTAGATTGTTCTGTTCTTGGTTTTAATCACGTGATGTTTGACCCAATAACTGAGGCTGAATACAAGTGGCGAGTGTGCTGACCCTACTGGTGCTAGCCTGACCTGTTCTAGATAGTCATCCACCCTGGGAGCCATTGTACTGCCCGCAGGTCACCATCATTACACACGTTACGTGATTTCTTCTATTATATTTGCTGATATCGGTCGTTCTTAGTTGTAGTTGATTCTCTGTGACATCTTTTATCAGGTAAAAAGTTTGGTTTATGGAAAACAAGAGAAGATGCCCAAAACATTGTCCATCCCGATTCCCATTCTGACTTTACATCCATTGAAAAACAGCCAGGACCTCGCGGATCTGATGGGAGCCTTCAGGGAGGAGGTGAGACCTATATAAGGGCCAGAAAATCAAATGTACAAAATACGGAATTATTGGGTCAATTCGCTGTTTTAGTTTTAAAGTAATTCTCCACCACTAAACACAATTTCATTGAGAAGGTGAAGAAACATTTGTGTGAATTACTGGGAGATATGTACAAATAATAATGATAGTAATAATCTGAAAAATAATAAAATAATAATAAAAGCAATAATGATAAATTACAATACAAATAATAATAGGAATAGTAATACTATTTATAATAATAAAAGTTATAATAATTGCAATAAAAATAAGATGAAAAGTAATTAATAATAAAAGAAGAATGAAAACAATAATAAATAACAATAAAAGTAAAACGAATAATAGCAATAATCTTATTTATAATATTAATACAATAAAAGTAGTAATAATAAATTGATAATAAAAGTAATAACAATATTAACAACAAAATTAATATGAAAAATAATAAATAATAAAATAAAAAATTATAAAAGCAATAATAATTAAAATAGTACAAATAGTAGTAATAATAAGAATCTGTCAGTCACTATTAGTCAGAAGTCATTGATCTCATAGATGAAGATGTTGATGTAGAAAGTTCTTGTGGCTCAGAAGAGGTCATCGAGAAGATATTTTTACACACAAGATATTGAAGGTTAATGTCTTATAACATTTGATAAAAATGTGCGGTGACAGAAGATTGATCTAAATTACTGGGAAATATCTGAAAATAATAATAATGTTAAAGATTATTTTCCATTTAAACAGAGGCAATGTTTTGCCAAGTTTTATCAATGAAGGTTCTGGATACAGCTTTTTTTTTTTTTAATTGACAATTTTTATTGATTTTTCAATTATTGTGACAAAACAAGTAAAACAATGGTGCAAATTGACACCTGAGAGATATAGCAGACGTATAAGGCATGTGTGAATCAGGCATTGAACATATGCAATCAAACCTAAACGGAAGTAACATTGAGGCTGCGAAATAGACAATGATTACAAGGTAACTAATTAAGACATAGATCATAGACTTACAGCATCATCAATAAGAAACAGCATAAAACATATAGACGCAGGACATGAGACAAAAGGGGTAAGGTGGAGTGGGGGGGGGTGGAAAGAAGGGAGGGGTCTGGTCAAGATGGTCCAACAAGCTGGTGCATGTCCCATGCGGGCCAGATTTTCTGGATACAGCTTTAAGGAAGGCCAGTCAATCAGGATACAACGCAAATCTATTTAACATAGGAATTAATCAATCAATTATAATGAAATTATAACATTTAAAGGGGTTTTGCCATGAAGTAAAATTGACGTGGGAAGCTTGCAAACTAAATAATTAACATTTTCACCATTCATCATTATTAAAAATTCTGCACTGTTTTTATTTTAGCTGCTCCCTTAGTGATCCATTGTTTACAGCTCATCTCACGGGGATACGACCAGGGCTGAGAGCTCCTCACTCCTGGTCAGACATGCACAGACATCACCTCTCATCTCAGGCAGCTACATATTGTTCAGACCTCAGGTGCTCTCACTCTACTCCCGTCCTCTGTATTCCTTAGTAATTAGTCAAACAGAGCAAATAAATAAAAAAATAAACCTCAATGAGATATGTGGATTGATAAAGAGAAAAAAAATCCACAGGCTTGGTTCCTGCAGGGATTTGAACCTAGGACCCTTGTGTCTGGAGGTAAAAGCTTTACCTCTGAACTACTCAGAGCTCTTTACATAAACAGACCTTTCTTTGATTAAAGAGAGGAAAGGCCTGGTGATGTCATCCTGTTGGGTCACATGATATGTAGTTCAAACAATCACACACGCCCCCTTCTGAGCACACAGAGCTGAAGAGATGGATACAGGAGGTATGAAATGAGATCATGGCAAAACCCCTTTAAGTAAGAGGATAAGCTGGTTACAGGAAATAGTGTGACATTGGGCACTGATCTAGGGGCATTTTGGAGGCTTTTTTTATGCTGTTTTGGAAGCGGAAATGCTCAGAAAACTGCTCCGAAAACAGCGTAAAAAATCAGCCATGTGAACTTTCCCTTAGGGCGCATCCCCACTGCACAGGACAAATACCAGCCGGGTATCCATAAAGCACAATTGTGCTAATTTTCGGACGGATTTTCAGGCGGTTTGAAAAACCGCAAACCGGCTGAAAAACCGGCTGAAAACCCATGCCGTGGGGATATGCCCTTAGAGTAAGCTTCAGTACAGAGCTCAAGAAGATAAGGAAAGGAAACATTAGGCTACGTCTACACAGCGCTGGATTCTCCTCAGATTTTCGGCAGGTTCAGTGTTTAGAGTCCAACAAAAATCCGACTGTCCCCAGCGCTGTGTAGACCTCAATACAAAATTCGTGCTGTAGTCTACACGGGTTTTCTACTGAAGTCGCCATTTGTCCAACGGACAATAGAACATGTTCTACCTTCTGCCGAATTAACATTGGATTCCAATAGCCTCGATGTACGGGCGAGATGGGAATCCGAAATCTGACTGCGTTATTTTGTGCAAAAACGGGCCAAAAACAGCAGTAAAGTGAAAATAGCTTCGGATTTCTGATGGGATTTTTACTCAGTTGTCAAGAATAGGGAAAGGCAGAGGAACGGAGGGTGGCTGCAGTGTAAATCTACTGCTGCTCTCACTCCAAATACTGATAAAGAGTGGGTCTCTCTCATCATCGGGGGGGAAAAAGTTATTCCAGGAGGTGGGAGGACGTCCTCAGCAGTACTGCAGACTGATGGTGCCCCCCGACCCATGGAAACACCACTCTTTTTTTAAATTGAACACACTAGAAGCAGCCAGAGCAGGGAACCTCTGAGGTGGTGAGAAAACCCCTTTAATGATAGCTGACACCCGCCACTCTTAGCAGGGATGGGAGCAGAGCTGGCTCTGTTCCCTGTTGTTTAACCCCTTGGATGCTGTGGTTTTACGCATTGATACTTCCCCGATCGGCCAATCCCCTACAATGAGGATGGTTGCCATGGCAGCTAGAAGACTAGTGAGGCCTTTTGTAGCTGCCACGTTACTGCCCCTATTACATCCTGCTGCAGGCAGGAAGTAATGGAAGCTCCATTTTGGTACACCCTTCTGCACAATTTATATTATGCAGAAGGGTTTGCAAGCAATTGCACCCCCTTAGTGGTGAAGTAGTTTAAAGGGACTTCATCTACAAGTGAAAAATATAATAATTTTAAAATTATTAAAAATATTAAAAGTTTCCCACACCCCCCCCCCCCACCCCTTAACCATGTTGCAAGTAAAAAAAAATAAAAAATTAAACATAATTGGTATTGTTGCTGCAAAGGTCGGTTCTGTTAAAATATAACATCATTTATCCCGTACTGTGAACATCATGGAGGAACCTGGACAGCTCTCCCAGTTATAAAGCCATATGTTCTTTTTTAAAATCATTGCAAACAAATGAAATCTTGTTGGTGTAGAATTCCGGTAGATCTCACACATGGGCCACAATGTACTCTCTCCAACCAATAATACATTTCTCCAGCTTAATCCCAATTTACAAAATATGTCTCATGCTTAATAAAGGGCAGATCCGTGTCAAAAAGCCAAATAGTGCTGTATGGTGCAAGAATGATTGAAAAACTAAATCCTAAAACCGCACCAAAATCTGCACCAAAAAATCCTTGGGGTCTTGTGTGAAATACTGTTTAATCAGAAGATGCGGTGTTAGGACTCAGAATCCGCCGAGTATTTCATCCTTTGTTGTATGGACACAGCCTTTGTATCACAAAGTACATGTAATAGTGTCACCGTAGTGTAATAGAAAGAAAAAGTTTTTAGATACCAAATGCCAACTCATGAGATGTCAGTTACCCAAGAGAGGAGGTATGCAACCTGAAATAAAATGTATCGCCACGGCAGTACTCCTGTCAGGGCCCCATCAGGGCAGTATTGGCAGTACTCCTGTCAGGGGTCCCATCAGGGCGGTATTGGCAGTGCTCCTGTCAGGGACCCCATCAGGGCGGTATTGGCAGTGCTCCTGTCGGGGCCCCATGAGGGCGGTTTTGGCAGTTCTCCTGTCAGAGACCCCATCAGGGCGGTATTGGCAGTACTCCTGTCAGGGCCCCATCAGGGCGGTATTGGCAGTACTCCTGTCAGGGCCCCATCAGGGCAGTATTGGCAGTACTCCAGTCAGGGGCCCCATCAGGGCAGTATTGGCAGTACTCCAGTCAGGGGCCCCATCAGGGCAGTATTGGCAGTACTCCAGTCAGGGGCCCCATCAGGACAGTATTGGCAGTACTCCAGTCAGGGGCCCCATAAGAGCAGTATTGGCAGTACTCCAGTCAGGGGCCCCATCAGGGCTATATTGGCAGTACTCCAGTCAGGGGCCCCATCAGGGCGGTATTGGCAGTACTCCTGTCAGGGCCCCATCAGGGCAGTATTGGCAGTACTCCTGTCAGGGGTCCCATCAGGGCGGTATTGGCAGTACTCCTGTCAGGGCCCCATCAGGGCGGTATTGGCAGTGCTCCCATCAGGGCCCCATCAGGGTGGTATTGGCAGTACTCCTGCGGGGCCCCCATCAGGGCGGTATTGGCAGTACTCCTGTCAGGGCCCCATCAGGGCGGTATTGGCATACTCCTGTCAGAGGTCCATCAGGGCGGTATTTGGCAGTACTCCTGTCAGGGGTCCCATCAGGGCGGTATTGGCAGTACTCTGTCAGGGGCCCATCAGGCGGTATTGGCAGTACTCCTGTCAGGGCCCCATCAGGGCAGTATTGGCATTACTCCAGTCAGGGGCGCCATCAGGGCGGTATTGGCAGTACTCCTGTCAGGGGTCCCATCATGGCGGTTTTTGGCAGTACTCCTGTCAGGGCCCCCATCAGGGCGGTATTGGCAGTACTCCTGTCAGGGGCCCCATCAGGGCGGTATTGGCAGTACTCTTGTCTAGTGTTGAGCGATTGCGTTGGCTATCGAGATCGATCGATAGTCGATAGCGGCCGTATCGATAAGGTTTTCGATAGTGAGCGTCGGTTATGCACGATGACCATTACAGTCTATGGGAGAGCAACAACACCTTCATTATTACACCCAAACAAGGCTGGAGAAGCTGGAATTAACAGCCACAACAGTCAAATGGATACGTGCTACATCTTAGGCAACACACTTAGGTTATAAAAGTCACAGAAAAAAAAGTCACAGACATTCACTATCCACTTCCCCCCACCCCCACCATGTCTTTGTACCACAGCCTGACCCTTAAAACTGCATCACCAACAAATTAAAAAGTGCAGAAGGCAGTATGATTTGGAACCATCATGTTACTTGAACTGGACATTGAATATCCCTGTCCTGGCCACAGCATGAGCCCCAAACATGCCATGACCCCCCCCCAACCCCCCCCCCCACATTTAAAAAGTGCCCGGAATAAAAGGAGGTCTTTCAAACACCATTTTAGGTGAACTGGACATTGAATATCCTGTCCATGGAAACGCAGCATTGAGCCCCAAACCTGCATGACCCCCCACATTTAAAAAGTGCCAGGAAAAAGGAGTCTTTCAACCACCATTTTAGTTTCACTGGACATTGAACCTTTTACATTGTCCTGGGCCACAGCATGACCTGGGCCGGAGTTACAGTGGGTGCGGTGAGCGGCCCAGGCTGGCGTCCGTCATACTATTACACGCAGGTTAATATGCCTGTTGATCGCAGCAACGAAACTGTCTGTGCTGAAGCAGAGTGCGGAGCGGAAGTGTGAGAACTCCAGCCTCCTCTGTACACTCAGTCAATACCTGCGGGTAGAGCTTGCCCCTCGTATGGTGTGGAACCACATATGAGCTTCACTTGGAATACTGGTGGTTAACGCTCCTGTTACACCCAGGTGTCCTTTATCTTGACATTCTTATTTCTCATTTTTACTCAACGTGCTGGAGAATATTGTCTCTGTCTTTGTTCTCCTGTCCGTGCTCCATACTCCATGTCCTTCTGAATAAACCTACCATCTGGTCAAGATTTCCTGTACCTCCCATGTACCAATTTAGCAGGAATTTTTTTAACAGCTATTTTGTACATGCAAGTTTTTTAGTACTTTAATTCTAGAAAAAAAACATTTTTAATATAGGACTGGAATCCCACCATGTATTTGTTCTCTTTTTTTCATGGTATTAAAATTGATGTCTCAATACAGGGATTGATAGCTATGTTTAAAGATCTTGCAAAAAACAAGTCCATTTGCAATATTGTGTCCATTCAACAGTGTCTACCTTATTCTGTTTCTGACAGCACCATTCACCCTTGAGCCACTCTTGATCAATTGTGAAGAACAAATGTCTGTTAGAAACAACATTTTTTGAATAGGACCTGTAGTATTGGCTGCATGTCACAGCAAAATGCCCCAAAAATTCAAAAAGCATGACCTTGAGCCACTTTGGTCAATTCGTGAAGAACCCCATGTCGGTTAGAAACAACATTTTTTTATTATAGACCTGTTGTAATGCTTGCATTTCACAAGGCAGCATGTACCCAAAAAATTATAAAATTGACTTCTTCAGCCACTGTTTAAAATTTGTGAGGAGAATGCACTTAGAAGCCACATTTATGTTCAAAGGACCAATGTTTTTGCTGTTTCTCAAGCTACATGACCCCAAAAAATTATAAATAGACTTCTCAGCCAATATTAAAAATTGTGAGGGAGAATGCCACTTAGAAGCCACATTTCTGTTCCAAGGACATGATTATTGCTGTATCTCAACAGCTACATGACCCCAAAAAATTATAAATATGACTTCTCACACTATTAAAAATTGAGAGGAGAAATGCACTTTGAAGCCACATTTCTGTTTCCAAAGGAACCATAATTATAGCTGTATTCACAGCAAAATGACCCCAAAAAATTATAAATATGACTTCTCAGCACTATAAAAAAATTGTGAGGGAGAAAATGCCACTTAGAAGTCACATTTCTGATTCCAAAGGACCATTGTTATTGATGTATCTCAAGCACACTTGACCTCAAAACATTGACAATGAGAAAACTTCTTAAGATTAAGTGAGTAAATGGGAATTCGGTGTGGTCATGAAACCTTGACTGTCTTTTACAGTCTCCTCACAGCAAAACCATTCAAAATAGAACTGTTGGGAAAAGAGAATAAAAAATTTGCAGTCAGAAATGTATTTTAAAAAAAAAGTTTTCAACGACGGACCTTTCTGTTTGAAAAGGAATGTGAAGTAGACTGGCAAATAATCGGTGACCTCTGCAATTGGGGCCACAACCATCTTCGAGATCCATAGCCTGATTCCTCTTGATGGAAAAGTCAAACGATCCACTTTATCTGTGTAAGCCGGATGCGTTTGACTGTACTGACTCCTCCAGCTGTGCTGAAGGTCCGCTCAGATATGACGCTGGCTTCTGGGAAGGACAACACCTCTATGGCTTGGCGAGCCAGCTCGGGCTTCGTCATTTGGATACCCAGAAGTCTATTGGGTCCGGAACACATGCAAAAAATCGGTGTTGAGACGACAGATAGTCAGGCAACCCATGATCTTAAGCTGATCTCGTGTGTTGCGGCAATGTGTGCCCTGCATTGCATGGTGTGGTGTGGTGGTATATAAAGATTGCCAGAGGTCAACCCATTAGGCTTCTGCCACCTTGCCTGCTGCTGCCGCTACGCCACTACTTGGCACTTCTACACTGCTGTCACGTCGCTGATGTTGTTCACACCGGGACATTTTTGGGGATCGTCGAAGCAGACGCAACAGTTGGTCTCCAGTTGATCAATCAGCAATGGTTCCATTTCCTGCATTTTACTCTCTATTTGGGTGGGTGGAAGGAAAGTGCTGATTTTTGTTTTGTAAAGGGGATCAAGGAGGGTGGCCACCCAGTAACTGTTGTTCATTTTGATGGCCTTAATGCGAGGGGTCATGTTGGAGAAAATGGTGCATCCAAGGCACTCATGTGAGAGATGGAAGCTGATTTCCCAAGGCCTCGGGTCGAGGTGAGTGGCCACTAGCAAACTGATCTTCCTCATTTCCTCCTCCGCTCCAAATTCGCGCCAACCTCTTTCCAAGGCAGGGACGTCGGTAACATCGGTGTCTAGGGAGATACTTTCCTCTCCTCCTCCTCAGCTGCCTCAGGCACCGCTTCAAACAGCCCTGACTTGCCTGAGATGATGCACCCCTGAGAGCTTGATGCGCCACCTTGCAACCATTGCTCTGGACCCCGAACACTGCCTAATGATGACCGATGTAATTGTGAGACTGTCGGGCCATGTGGATTTGACGGAGAGAAAAGCTCCGTTTCACCCGCATCTGTGGTCCGTCTCCTCCTCGTCGCTGGCGGGTCCTTTGTTTCAGAGTGTCCACAACGATCGTTCAGAACTAACAGGATCCACCACAATGCTCATGCTGAAAGGGGCCATGTCCGCACTGACAATTTTGGTGGCTTATTCAAAAATGCAAGGATGGTGCGCAGAGCTCTTTCACCTGCATCCACTCTCGGTGGTTCAACACACCCCGAGGTCCGCACCGTGCTTGTCAGGCCATGTGTCACTTCGTATGCGTAATGGAAATTGCGCTGCTGCCACAATGCTGGAGCATGTGGTGGGTGGAATTCCAGCGTGTTGCCACGTCAACAATGAGACGGTTGACGGGGAGGCCGAGATGACGCCGCAAACGCAGCCAGGCGGGACGAAGCAGGTGCGAACGGCGGAAAGTGCGAAAACTCTCAGACCTAGAGCCCTTCTTAAGCAGGCAGTCCAGACCAGGGTAGCTCCTTTAGAAAATTTCTGGACGACGAGGTTAATGATCATGTGCCAGGCAAGGGATGTGATCCAGCCTACCGATCTTATTAGCGGCCTAGCAGATTTCGCCCGTTATCGACACACCAACCTTGCCTGGCACAAGGTTCTTGTCTCCAGCCAGCGCTCGGTCTCGCCCATTGCTTAGAGCCGTCCACAGCTCCTGACCTGTTGGTTGGACGGTCTCCAAGGCAGATTAATTTATACTCGGCATGGTGTCTCTGGTCACGTGATGCCCCCAGAGGACCTTGGGGGAATGAGACCTGCACCATACATGCGGTTTGAAGAGCGTGCGCCGAGCCTGAGAGACAACCGTCACCCAGAGACATCCACCCAGCTCACCCAGTGAGCTGTCACAGAGATATAGCGGCCTTGGCCGTGGCTTACTAGTCCAGTGTCGGTGGTGAGATGGGACTTTCCGACACAGATGCAGACAACGCGCCTGAAAATGGCCAGGGCTAGGGACGGCTTTTCTGGCAACAGAAATGGCCTGCTCGGCATTGGTATTGGGGGCAAGCGAGGGCCATGGACGTGGCGGAACCCCATCTGTGTCCACCAGCGGAAAGGCAAACATTTACAGGCCAAAAGCCTGGAAACTGCCGACATTCAAGGGCTTTTGGCTTTGGGAATGGTTTGGGTTAAAAGTGTTTCTTCTGCTCCAAACCGGAAGGACAGTAGGCAGGCTCGCTAGACTGGCCGCCTGTACGTCGTGCAGGTCGTCAAAATGGCTAAGGTGAAGGGGTGGATGGGTCTCTGGTGGTGCGGTGGTACTCGGGCGCGGTGGAGGCTGAAGCGGAGGCTGATCCTGATCATGACTCGAGAGACATGGGCAGATGAGGAAGCTTGGGTGGTGGCGGGAGGAGGTGGAGGCGGAGCAAGAGGGTGTGACAGTGGTTGGAGCCTGGCGTCGGTCTGCCTTTTTTGGCCAAGTGTTCCCTCCATTTCCTAACTCATGCATTCGCTGCATTGAGTAGACATGTTGGTGGTGGTTATCCACTATGGTTCTTGCCTTACTTAATGCGTTTACGGCAAGGCAGGCATTGACATGCTGGGTGAATCAGAGGCTTGCTAAAGAAGGCCCAGGCTTGAGAGAGTCTGGACCTTGTTGACGGCGATAATGCGAGGAGCGGGGTTTGCGTGCCCGTGGGCTGGGGAATCATATCAGCGGACTCTGCGACCGCCCTCTCCCTTTTTGTGGCGGGACCCGTATTGACACTACCCCATCGTCTTCTCCTCGTCCACTGATGAAGCGCTCGCAGCCAAATTCTGCGGAAAAGACCAGGATGGATCCGCAATGTCGTTCTTCATCATCATTCATTCAAACACAGTGACCTGGTCGTCCTGAACTCTTCTTGCATCCAGAGCTGCGGGCTCAAGCAAGGGGCACTGCAAGGCGTTGCCGACCGCCCGGATTTTTGCCGATTCGACGCTTCCTTCACCTCCTTGATGGCATCAGTAAACTGGGCGTCAGAGCAGACTAATATCATCCTCTTGAATCTTTTATAACATGCCTTTGACCCAACCGCATCTTGGTCATCAAAGAGGTATTCAGACAATGGATTTATCCACAGTGGTGGGTACAGAGTTGACATTTGGGTGACTTCATGTTGGACGGATGCTGATGATGTGATGACGACTTTTGTGGCCTGACGCCGAGGAACGTAAAGGTAAGACTGCTAGATGCAGGTTGCATTAACCACTGAAGGACAGATTGGCGACGATGTTCGTTACTTAGATTCACAGGGCCCTGACCCAGCGATGACAGGCCTGACGGTCCTGCAACTGACGATCCGCTGGCATGCGTGTTGTCGCCAGCACTGGAAGGAGCACCTTCTCTCGTACCTCTACCTCCATGTGCTACCCCCCTCTTTGCTCGCTTACCACCTGCATTTCGCTCCATGTTCAGAAATATAAAAATTTGAGAAGGTATGGAATAGTTTTGGAAAGTCTCTTATTAAAAGACGGCAAATCACAGCTATTCTCAAATCCCTCTAATCAAAACAAAATTGCTGGATTCAAATTTAACTGCAAGGTGTCTATCAACAAATCTGGACTGGGCAAAAGTCCAAAAAACACGTATCTGTTATGTTTTGGTATAATAAACGGTATTTTTTGCACCTTTCAATTCACCTGTGGTGAATATAGAATTGCTGTTTTAAGATTTACGTAGATGCTGCGTCAATGAACAGTGCTGGGTGCGCAAAAAGTCAAAAAACACGTAACTGTTATGTTTTGATATAATAAACGGTATTTTTTGCACCTTTCAATTCACCTGTGGTGAATATAGAATTGCTGTTTTAAGATTTACGTAGATGCTGCGTCAATGAACAGTGCTGGGTGCGCAAAAGTCAAAAAACACGTAACTGTTATGTTTTGATATAATAAACTGTATTTTTTGCACCTTTCAATTCACCTGTGGTGAATATTGAATTGCTGTTTTAAGATTTACGTAGTGCTGCGTCAATGAACAGGGCGGGGTGCGCAAAAGTCGAAAAAAAAAGTAATTGTTATGTTTTCGTTTTATTAATACACGGTTATTGTTAGCTAACTTTCATTTCAACTGTGGTGAATATAGAATTGATGTTTTAAGTATTTACGTAGATGACTGCGTCAATAATGAACAGTATGGGTGCGCCAAAAAAAGTCAAAAAACACGTACACTGTTATGTTTTGATATATTAAACGGTATTTTTTGCACCTTTCAATTTCACTGATGCGTGGAATATAGAATTGCATGCTTTTTAAGATTTACGTAGATGCTGCGTCACATGAACAGTCACTGGTGCGGCTCAAAAAAGTCAATACACACGTAACTGTTATGTTTTGTATAATAACTGTATTTTTTTTTTTTGCACCTTTCATTCACACTGTGGTGAATATTGAATTGTGTTTTAAGATTTACGGTAGATGCTGCGTCAATGAACAGCCAAGTACTGGATGCGCACAAAAAGTAAAAACCACCGTAACTGTTATGTTTGACTATAATAAACTGGTATTTTTTGCACCTTTCAATTAAACCTGTGGTGAATATCAGGAATTGCTGTTTAAGATATACGTAGATGATGCGTCAATGAACTGTACTGGGGTGCGCAAAACGTCAAAATACACGTTTTCTGTTATGTTTTCGTATTAATACACGTATTTTTTGCCATTCATTACCTGTTGGTGGAATTTTTAAATTGCTGTTTTAAGTATTTAAGTAGATGCATGCGTCATTTGAAAAGTACTGGGTGCGCATAAGTCAAAAACACGTCAACTGTTATGTTTGATATAATAAACGGTATTTTTTGCACCTTTCAAATTCACACCTGTGTGCTGAATTATAGAATTGCTGTTTTAAGATTTACGTAGATGCTGCGTCACATGAAAGTTACTGGGGGTGCGCAAAAGTCAAAAAACACGTAAACTGTTATGTTTGTTGATATAATAAACTAGTATTTTTTGCACCTTTCAATTCACCTGTGGTGAATATAGATATTGCTGTTTTAAGATTTACCATAGATGCTGCGTCAATGAACAGTACTGGGTGCGCAAAAGTCAAAAACACGGTAACTTGTTATGTTTTTGAGTTAATAAACTGTATTTTTGCACCTTTCCAATTCAACCTGTGGTGAATCTAGAAATTGCTGTTTTATGATTTAACGTTAGATGCTGCGTCAATGACAGTTATGGCCTGTGCGCAAAAGTCCAAAAAAACACGTTATATTGTTATGTTTTCGTTATATATAATACACGGTATTTTTTGCACCTTTCAATTCTCTGTGGTGGAATATAGAATTGCTGTTTTAAGATTTACGTAGTTGCTGCGTCATTTAACTGTACTGGGTGCGCAAAAAGTCAAAAAACTCGTAACTGTTATGTTCTTGAATATAATAAACGGTATTTTTTTGCCACCTTCAATTCACATGTGGTGAATATAGAATTGCTGTTTCTAAGATTACGTAGATGCTGCGTCAATGAACAGTAGCTGGTGCGAAAAAGTCAAAAAAAAAGTAACTGTTATGTTTTGTTTTTAAAAAACTGTTTTTTTTTGCACCTTTCAATTTCACTGTGGTGATTAGAATTGCTGTTTTAAGATTTACGTAGTTTTGCTCGTCAATTGAAAAGTACGGGGTGGAAAAAGTCAAAAAAAAACGGGT